>APFE030509375.1:0-12544 GCA_000404065.3 Pinus taeda | reverse complement strand
GCCAAATGATGCCAAACAATATCAAATGCCAAAGAATGTGTATTCTTCATGATGGGGTAATCATTTTATAGGTAGATAATAGTATTTTTAAGATTTTTTTATGGTGGGGGCATAAGCTTGGGAGGTCCATATACTAGAAACTTGTTTCCAAGTTCCCATTTCCTTGATGTCAAAGCTCTCAAAAAGCTTCCAAATTCCCTTAACTATTTCAACTAGTTGGAGAGTTTCATACTCGTTCCCAAGTTCCCTAAAACATTAGAATAATCGTAAAAAGTTTTAAAGATGTTAAAAATAATTCTTGTACAACCAGATATTTATATAAGAAATTTTGAAAATATTAAAAATTATTCTAATACAACTAGATATCTCTAAAAAAAAATCAATTTATTTTTAATTTTCTTCAAAATTTTATTTAAAAAAACTTTTCTAAAACACATAATATAATTAAAAAACAAAATAAATCACTTAATTTTTATTTATAATATATATAACTAAAAAAATAAATGAAAAAGGTGGAAAGTGAAAAGAGAGAAGCTAGAACCATCTACCATAATTTTGTAAATGACCTATTCAACCTCTTAAAAAAACTTTAATATACAACAAAGTTATTAAAAAAAATCAATAGTGGGTACACATTTTCAGCGGTTAAAACAAAAAACGCGAAAGTAACAAAACGACAATAACCTAAACATAACGGTGGGTGACGAGACAATTTGCATTTGTACTCAACATCTTATGAAGAGGTAATATTTAGGCAATTACTCTTGGCGATTAAGAAAATGTGAAATGTGAACGATAATCAAGATAACTGAGTTGCAAATTTAGTTCAAATTAAAGATGTGTGTTTTCTAAATAAAAACAGTATGTTTTTTTATTATACCTGCCCAGAGGCATGGTATATTGCGTTCGATAGCCATTGACTTGTTATTAATTGATGGTTGACTATTCTTTTTTTTAAAAGCTTAACCAAAGTCTTAATAAAAAATTATTTAATTTAAATTTTAAATATAATTTCTCTGAACAGGTATTGGCTAAAAACCTCTCACCTTTTATTGCAATTTTTTCTTGGAATGTAAAGGATCTACATCTTTAACCAAAGCTTTACTCACCTTTTTTGAATTATATACACTTTTAACCAAAGTCTCGTCCTCTGTTTTAAATTATATACACTTTTAACCAAAGTCTCCTCTTTCGTTTTAAATTATATCTCTTTAACCGAAGGTTCAACTGAACCTTTATTGTTTCTAGTATTAATTCATATTAAAGTAAAGAAACTTTAAGCCCGAGTTTCATCTTAATGTTGAATAGTGTCCCACAGCCGCTCTTGCATGTGTGCCATTTGCCTTCACATATTTTTGCCATCTTCCATCGTTTTCACCGTGGTTTTATGTTTGCCATGGTTCTTTGACACACCATTTTTCATGGACATTGTCCTTCCATTCTGTGATATCACATCTCTGGTTTCTGTTTGTTGCGAATGATGCCCGCACCAAAATTTTAAGCCATACACAAAAGGCAAAGCCTCTTCTTGTTTTAGCTATTTTTGCTTCCTGTATTTTTTTCTTGTTATTTTTGCTTCATGTGTTGTGTTTCTTTCTCCGCTGTCATCCAACACTTACTCATTCGTAGGCATTTTTTGGTTATGAGATACAAGCTTTGAGATTCAGTAACCATGGCACCCACAAAGCTCAGCGGCAGACAAAAGCTCCACATCAAGCATTTATCCAAACGAAGAAAGCAGCAGCAGCGGCAGAATCAGTAAAAAAAAGTTACTTTCCCTTCTCTTTAATGGCAAAGCCAGACAGTATGAATAACAAATACTTGATGTTTTTCCATGGCCATGAATGTCTTTCTTCTCACTAGCTTTCTGTATGAGAAAACCTACCAACCCATTACGATATTTTTCCATCCCATTACACTAACCAGAAACTTGTGAGGGAAAGGAAAATTATTGGTTAATAATGTGTGTATGCCTCCAGAGTCCAAGAACGGGAAGCAAACACAATATGTGCATTGGATGATCCAAGGTATAATATTGTAGTTTCTTCTACATGCAATCAAGCAACATGCTCTGGCCAGTGTTCCTCCTTTTCAACCAACTTTAAGTGGCAGCTTCTGTAAATGCCATTCCTGCTTCACAGGCTTCAAAGGAGGGGCTTAGGACCGGATTACCACTGGTACATCTGTTGGCCTTTGCAGCGGTGTATGGGAGTTCGATATGGGTGAATTTTATTGGGGGCCATGTGCTGCCCAGAGCCATTCCCAAGCAGCAATTTGGGTTTATACAGAGCAAATTGTATCCCATGTATTTCAATACTCTAGCATGTGGGTCAGTGATTTGCTTGTTGGCGCATTCAGCTCTGCATCCATGGCGGTCTCGTTCCAAGGTGGAGAGATGGGAAGATTATAACTTCTTCTCACCCTTCTTAACATGCTCTACTTCGAACCCTGGGCAACCAAGGTATTTATATATAGATTATAATATTTTTTTCAGAATAAAATTTATACGAATATTTTTATCTTGCTCTACTTCAAACCCTAGGCAACCAAGGTATTTATATATAGATTATAATATTTTTTTAGAATAAAATTTTAAGAATATTTTCGATGCATTACATTATTATAATGCTTCAGTCAAAATATTAACAAATATTTAGAATATATAGGAATGTTTTTTAATCTAATATTATAAATTATAATATCTAAATTTAATTTAATTAAAATATTTTTTATTTTAGTGGAGTCGAATATGATATTTTTCACACTATGGAACCATATGAAAAATTGCAAAAATCACTTTGACATCTAGTACATCCTTTTATCCTTCTAAAGATGTTTCAACCTGGAATATGCATATACATATTTTGTTTATACCCAGATACTTTGTTTATACTCCTTTGTTTAAATGGTACTATTGGTGTAATACAATCATCATAAGAGATTCAACAAATCACTTGTTATTTGTGTTTTTTTGGATACTCAACCAGCAACAAGAACTTATTATTTGTTTTGTTTTATTTGCGAGGAGATTCAACCAGCGTCTATTATTTGTTTGTTTTATTTGCATGGGAGATTCAACCAACATCTATTATTTGTTTGTTTTATTTGCATGGGAGATTCAACATGCACCTGCTATTTGCTTTATTTGTTTTGTTTTTATTTGCCCAGGAGATTCAACTAACGTCGATTATTTGTTTGTTTTATTTGCGTGGGAGATTTAATAGGCTCCTATTATTTGCTTTATTTTATTTGCCTAGGAGATTCAACAAACACCTATTATTTGTTTTTTTTCAGAGATTCTATAAGATATGTAACTTAAGTCTTACTCAAATCTTGAACTTGTCATTTGGATTTAACAAGTTATGTTAGAACTTGTCATTTTTTATTTTATTTAACAAGTTGTGTCCCCTACTTAAATTTTCAATGTATCATAATTTTTCTTATTCATATATCAACATTAGATCAGATGAGGTAAATGTAAGCTACTCAAAAGTTTTATATAAAGTAGAACTCAAATCTTTTTCAGTACATCAATTCACTCTCGTCCTCTATGTCCAGCTAAATTAACATGTTCTTCTAGTTTGTAGGTTTTGAAAACTTTGTCGTGGCGAACTATATATTCATATTTATTTTTTTGATGCATACATATTTTTCTCTTCTAGTTACCATTCTTACATATAAGATTTCTTTTTATGTGTAAGGAATGGTAAGATTTTTCTTACGTATAAGTTTTCTTTTTCTGTGTAAGGAATGGTAAGATTTTTTTTTCTATTCCGAGGGTAAGATTTTTTTTTCTATTCCGACTATTGGCAGTCGGAAAGCATAAAAAGCAAAGATTCTTATCTAACATTTACATATGGATTGTTAAAAGTAAATTTTAAGGAATGGTAAGACATTTTTTTTTCTCTTCTGTTGGGAAGATTGGCAGTAAGATTCTTATCTAACATTTACATATCTATTGTCAAAGGGATATTCATTAAAACTATCTGTTTACTTTATAAGTAATCACTATTTTACTCTTTCTCCAAGTTAACTTCTAACTTCTAATTGCAGAAACTATAAAAATATGTGCAATTATAAGGGGTGAAACTCCGAGAACAAAAAGTTGAACAAAAAGTTGCTTTGATGAACTCAAAATTTGTAAATATAACCCTATAATTGCAGAAACTATAAAAATATGTGCAATTATAACGGGTGAAGGCTCCGAGAACAAAAAGATGCTTTATGAGCTCAAATTTTGTAAATATAACCCTAAAATGATGCTTTGATGAGCTCAAAAATTGTAAATATATCCCTAAAACGATGCTTTGATGACCTCAAAATTTGTAAATATAACTCATTAATTTATATGTTATGTACTATGCTTAGAACAATGTTCGAGACCAATATGTCATTGTATTGATTTAATTGAAATGGCAATAGCTATGTGGGATTAGATCCCATATATTCATACAAAGGACAATGTTAGAGACTAATATGTCATTGTATTACAATGTTAGAGACTAATATGTCAGGACAATGTTAGAGACTAATATGTCATTGTATTACAATGTTAGAGACTAATATGTCATTGTATTGATTTAATTGAAATGAAATGGCAGTAGTTATGTGGGATTAGAGCCAATACATTCATACAAACATCATGTACCCATAAACCTATAATTATGCCTATAATTATGCAATTGTTGAAACGTCTAATGCATTGCCCATTTGTATTTATTTTAGCACATTGGCCACTACACAACTAAGTCAGCAATATATTGCAATCTAGGAAATACAAAAGAAACCACTATTTTTGAAAACTTTAACCACTACACGCAAAACACAACTAAGTTAGCAATATATTGCAACCTAGGAAATACAAAAGAAAACACTATTTCTGAAAACTTTGGCCACTGCACGTAGAATACAAATAAGTCAGCAATATATTGCAATGTAGGAAATACAAAAGAAACCATTATTTCTGAAAACTTGTACTTGCATGATACTTTTAAGTCTGGGTCACCATCCATACACGTGCAGTCATTGTAGCAGATTGCAGATGCTAATATTTGTTGGGCAAGTATACCATCCGCAATGCAACAACTTGTTTAATATAGCATAAGAGTGATAACAGGCTTTTATTAAAGTTAGTGAGAATAAATATAATGATGTGGGTTTTATTTAAAAGGATGAAATATAATTTTTTGAAGGAGATATAAAAGCTGCAGGGTAAGGAGCAAGTGAATTTATTTTTTCAAATAATTTAGACATAATCATTAAGAAAATGATGTTGATGAACTTTAAATATAAGTTGTGTAAAGATGTTTTTGAAAGGAGTGTTTTTTTCGATAGTTTGGATATAATTATTAAAAAAATTATGTCGATAATTTAATTTTCAAATGGATCAGTTACAAGGAATATTATTTATATATGGATTGTTAAAGTTAACTTGTCTATAGGATTGTTGTTTTTCGCTTTCATATTTTGTCTACGCAGGCAACCTCTTTGTCTAGTCTTGCTTAAAGGATTATTATTTTTCGCTTTCATATTTTGTCTATGCATGCAACCTCTTCGTCTAGTCCTGTAAAGGATTATAGGAAATAATTACTGGGCTTATATCTCCACGTTGATTTCATCACCAATGGAGAAATCAACAATGTCACCCCACAATGTTGCTCGTCTCTTAATACAATAGTGAATGTCAATGTGTTGTGATTGTGCTTGATATTTACCAATAATAAGGACACAATGCTTGGACTTTCAATTAATCAAACACAAACTCTCCTCCTCCCTACTCTTTGTAACATCTCTATGTCACCTGTCAATATATCCCAAACTCAAAGTAAGTTTAAATTCCTTTCACCTGCATATTTACACTTTAAAACCACACTATGGCTATTATATCATCCAAATTTAAAACTGGTGTTTGTAAAATATATGAGACTCAATATTTTCTAATAATTTATTATTATATATCTGGGAGATGTTTCCAACACACCAAGTAATGATTCATGTGTAGGCATATTTTATATCATTATCTAAAGCATTACCTCCATTTTTTGTGGATATGATAGTATTGTGTCTATTTCCCTTGAATCAAATTACTCTTTTGTATATTGTTTAGTATTAATGGTTTCTTTTCTTATATTGATATGCAAAATGCCATGTGTTCATTATGTTGCAGGTTATGTTCTTTTGTAAAATAGTGAATTTTGTGAATACTTTTGTAAAGTGGGGTTTTCAACAACTGATCCCTTATCTAAATCATCTTGGAATTTCTTCCATAAGGTGTTCCACTCTATCATGTCCCTTATTCTTTCATCATGACTTACCATTTGTATGAAAACCTATCAATGAATCCACATAGGATGTGAATTGATATTTCCTTTAGTGTTCCACTACTCTATATCTACTTCTATGCAATGTGTATTAACCTTTGCAAGTGACGTAACCTCATTTTCCCATAATATCCATGAGTTTATTCTCTAATTATCTTATGGAATAGGCATAGGAATAATATTCTCATTTATTTACCTTTAATCTTAATAAAAACTGTGTCAACCACCATTGGAAGTGTATTGTTCCAAGTGTGTAAGGGAATTTCTCTATTTTCTTCATCTGATGTGAATTTTATCTTTTTTTTTTGGAATTCTTAATGTGTTTGGTTGTTTTCCCCATCCTCATATGTCTACATTGTTCAAGTGACATTTGCTTTAAATATATTCTTGATAGATCATAAGTACACCTTATGATTTCCTTAAGCCCATTCTTCTAGTACTTTATCAGATTCTTCACCCAATGAGACTCTTGTATTTAGCCTGCCATATTCATCAAGTTTTTTTTCCTCCATTTTTGTCATTGTGTATAGGTTTTTCATATTGAGTTGGGGTCTTAATTGTTCATCCTTCTCTATGGCATTTATTTCCACTTTTGCTACTTTATTTGTCTTGTCTAGAGGCATTATAAGCTTATATTTTCCTTTTCAAAATATAAGGACTTGTCTTTGAAAGCAATTTGTGCTCTCATAGCATAGGTCTTGCATGGTCTCCTAAATAATACTTTATATGCTTCCATGGGAAAGATTAGTAATTCAAATGTCACCTATGTTTTGATGCCACAAGCATAATTTTTTACTACTGCAATTCTTCTCAAGTGTGTGCAAGTGACATGGGTTGCTACAATGGTTACTATCTTGTTTTGTTTGATTAGTTATGTGTTTTCCCTTGCTATTCACAAAATATTTAAGAAATAATATTGATTTATGCTCCTACATTAACTATTGCATCCTTTATTTAGTTTTTCATTGCTAATGTAGGTATTTATAATTAATTTTGGAAGAAAGAGCTAACTTTATGTACTTGGGCTTCCTTTGGATCATTTTCTTGAGCTTTATTAATGTTTAAGAGGCATTCAAAGAAATTCTTGTTTTCTCAATTATGTCTTGGGTTTGTTTTTCTTTGTGTTCCTTCCTTGTTTTCCTTCTCCTTTTTCTTTCCAATACCTTGTTACTAGGATTGCTTCCTTGTAGAATTACTTTTGTACTTCAAAATACTTGTTATCTTCTACATTGAATTATGTTCCATTGACATCCTTCTGATTCCACTACAGTTGCAGCATCAAATTCCTTTGGTTTCAGTTGTCATTCAACATGTATCAAATTCCTTTGGTTTCAGTTGTCATTCAACATGTATCATCTGACAAATTTATCTTGGAGTTCCTTCAATAAGACTAGGCACTGCTTAGTTCTGAACATACCATGACTCTTGAATGCCAAAAATGCAATTGTTTGTTTTGTGTCCCCAAGTGCCACAAATTTAACATTTTCATGCTACTTTCCCTCTTAACAACATCTAGACAATAGGCTGAGTGTTTGGTTATGCCCATGCCCTATAAATGTTATGGTCATGTCATTAATCAAATGCATTGTTTCTTATTGTCCTCTAGTTGTTATCACTTGTGTATCTAAATGTTATGGTCATGTCATTAATCAAATGCATTGTTTCTTATTGTCCTCTAGTTGTTATCACTTGTGTATCTAGGCTTGTAAGGTCCCTAATCGTTGCTTGAATTTTTGGGCAATTGTGCCCAAAGTGTTTTGATGTGTTATATGTTTGGGAGAAATTGAATCTACTTATCTAGTTGGCTGATGAACTAGGTTAATGTGACTTCATTTCTCTTATCTTCTTTAGTTCCATCTCTAATTTTCCATTATTTAACCATGATTCTCCTCCTATGCTATTTTCTACCTATTGTCATCCACTATTTATCCTTTAATTTGAATGGTTGTATGTGTTGCTTCCTTATATTTATTTTTGTTTTCCTTACATGTACTCAATTTTTATTGAGCAACCTTGTGATAACCCAATTTTTTCATTAATTCTATTACATCACATGTGAGCTTTTTAATCAATTTTCTAAGCATGTCATCATAGTGAATTGTGGTTCCCCATTTAATCCACTTTCTCTCCCTGAGTTATGTGAATTTCAATGTTTTTTCGTTCGGAGATGCATATACATTCAAAAAAATTCAACCACTTCTTGCCATGTGTTGAAAAGTTCCTATTTTAACCACTTTCAATACCATGCCAGTACTAGCCCCCTTAGTAATCCTTTAAGAATGGTCTATTTTCTAGTTGGATTGACTTTGCAACTTGACATAGTGATTTGAGAAATTTAAGATCCATCGAATAATGGCACTTGTGACATATTAGTATGTGGTTTTATTGTGGTTAATTTTCCATCGAGAGAGTTTCTATCAGGTCTTCTAGGGTACTCTCGATCGTATATTTTCCAATTTGAATGTTTAGTTAGCTCCTTTGATGACCTTACATAATGATTCTATACACTTTTATGTCTTCATATCTTCCTTCTTTCCTATTTTTTTCTAATGTTCTATTTACTTTTTTTGTGGGTCAGAATTCTTCTTGGTGGCATTTTCGAAGCACCTTATTTTATCTTTTGCACTGAGAATCTTGAGTTGCTTTTTAATTTGGGCTTTCCCCCAAGATATTTTATTAGAGTTCACACATTAATATTTCCTATTTTGATATGCTTAGTGGTATTATTTTTCTAACTGTGGTGTAGAGGAGTGAGTCAAAATGCCCCCACAAATGTCAGTGTAGTGTCAGTGTAGAGTAGTGAGTCAGAGTGCCCCACAAATGTCAGTGTAGTGTCAGTGTAGAGTAGTGAGTCAGAGTGCCCCAAAAATGTTGGTTGTGTGTGTGGGGGGTAGTCCTAATTCACATAAGTTGATCTTAACTTTCATAATATGAATCCCATTTGTTCATAACACATGCTAACATTGTACCCTAAAAACCATGCAAACATATAAAAAAACATATCACAATTAATGACAACATAATTTACAGTGGGAAAAACTTTATTGTGAGTGAAAATACCCAATCCTCAATGATGTAATATTTATCTCAATAAATACATTACATGTTTAAAAGAAACCCTTATTTTTCCAAACCATTTATTTAAGTAGCCACAAAATCGATATGGCTACATGTCATTGTCATTATTTATACATTGTAGACCAAAAATATCTATGTATTTTCAAAACATTACTATGATATATATGTATATGTATATGTATGTGTGTATGTATGTACATATACATTCTACTAGCTTGCTTCATTATTTGAAAACCAAGAAATCCCTTCCTTTGTGTTTGTTTTCCCTACCATGGCTTTACTTGGTGATGGTTGGGGGTATTTACACTCAACACCCTTTTTTTAGATCTACTTCTACGCATATTTGGCCACAAAAAAGATATTAGGATCTAAATTATCTATGAATTTTCTTAGACTGTTATATATTGCTTCTAGTTATTCATCATTCCAATGATGAAGGGGAAGATGGGGGAGTTGTGTCTAGACTTGAAGCATTGATGGTACATCCACTATATGACCAAAATCCAAGATCCATCTATTTATGTACATACCTATCAAGTCCTCAAAGTAGGGGCCATTTTAGAAGATGATATCCTTATCCTTTTTTAGCTCAAATAAAGAGGTATATTATCATCTAGCAATAAAGATAGGAAAACTTCCTTTGGATTAATACCATCCATTTTTTCTGCGCCCACTAATCTATGGCCTTAAGGGAAGGCCAAAGGCTAATAAATTTCCCAACAAGGGTTATTTCAATGAGAGAAACTACGCTAAGGCTTGGAGTAGGGTAGAGAGAGGTAGCTTTACATCTAGAATGGAGTTGTTTGTTTGGACAAAATTAGGAGTTATTTGGAGGTGGGATATCAAAGAGGATACACCAATTTCTAAAATATTATCATTTATGTTTGAAAGGTCAGGGGTGCACACATGGATTCCCTCTCCTAGATCCAAGGCTAGGAGGGCCAAACAAACAAGCGACAACTACTAAGGCACAAAGTAGAATCATTTTGAGTAATATGATTATTCCAAACTTAATGTAATATTAATGTTTCAATTTTCTTAGTTCAAATGTAGCTTCTCTTCCCGCTCTCAATCTTGTAAGTCAACTTGAGATATCCATGATGGCTCATTAAGAGCCTCAATCAATAATTAGCTCATGAAGATAAAATATATCACAAGATGGATTTGAATCTAGGTGGGAGGATAACAATTTCTGTTCTCAACCACCGGAAATGGATCCAATTAATATAAACATGTTTGTAATTTTAAGTATTTTTTTGGTCAACTAGACCCAGGGGGTTTTAAATTGGTGACTTTCCCATAAGGAGTGTCTCACAATACACTCTATCAACACCTATTCTACACCCTATGGGCTTAATATTGTTATATTATATTAACTTGTTTTTAAATCATTAATTAACACAATGACATAAACCTATCAACACCTATTTTACACCGTATGGGCTAAATATTGTTATATTACCTTGTTTTTAAATCATTAATTAACATAATAATATAAACAATTAATATTATTTATTTTGTAGATTAAACATCATTATATTAGATCTTAGGATTTTTTTATCCATATTGTAAACGAGAATGCCTTTCGGATTAATCACATTAATAGGATTTGGTCAACATTTCGAACCAACTAATGTGGTTCATACTTATGACAAAGGTGAAATAATTAATTTAGGTTAATTATTTATAAATTTTGTTAATAAAAAATAACATTGTGTCTTTTAATAAGGATATCTCTTTACTTCAATGGTGTATTGAGTTTTCTCTATTACAACTTGGAGAAAAAAATTAAAATCTTTCTCAAAAGGGGTTGGACCAAATATTTTGAAGAGTAATGAGGGAATATGACTTTGAATATTGACCATAAAATTTTAAAACCTTCTTCGAAAGGGGTCGACCACATATTTTGAAGATTAATGAGGAGAATATGACCTTGAATATTGACCTTTTAGCATGCTCATGATAAAAAAAAATGGAAATGAAAATGGAAATGACATAAAGGCAGATTGAGTGGTTAAAATGGTTTGTTAATTCTTTTTATTCGTGTTGAATTTTCTTGAAAAAGACATGTTAAGCCTGGTGTGATGAGGTTAGAAAAATAGGTGACCCAGGAATTCATTGTATTTGTAATCAATACAAGATATCAGTTCTTGCTAAATTATATATTCCTAGTATATTCATCTTATAAACAAATTTAATATACTCTCCTAACAAACAGAAAATTTAATTCTAAACTGATCTTAAATCACTCCAACATATTGTCAATCCATCATAATTAAAAATTAAAATTAAAAATTAAAAACTACATTGTAAAAAAACCTTTTCTCCTTCTCATACATCCACTTGTAAAAAAACCTTTTCCCCTTCTCATACATCCACTTGATGTGATTCAAAGTAGAATTGAAAGAACATTAGTGATGCATCTTTAACGAAAGTTGTAATTTAAATTATAGATCATTTTGAGTTGAGGTATGTATAGTTTTAAATCATCTGAAGGGAGATTATATTTTGACTTTGAGGTAAACATTTTATTTTTCCCTCGAGGGAAGAATATTTCTCTGGACAAAATTTTTTGAAGGTTGTTTACAAATAAGGAACCAATATTTTTTTTTACCATGGAGGCTTCAAACATTATGTGCCTTATCTAAATAATTTAACACATTTTGTGCATATTAATAGTTATATTGTATTTTCCACATTAATTGTTATGAATAATCTTAATAAAGAAAGACTAATTTTATGGATGTTATGAAACCAGCTCACAAAATGATAGTTTTGAAGGTTGTTTACAAATAAGGAACCAATATTTTTTTTTACCATGGAGGCTTCAAACATTATGTACCTTATCTAAATAATTTAACACATTTTGTGCATATTAATAGTTATATTGTATTTTCCACATTAATTGTTATGAATAATCTTAATAAAGAAAGACTAATTTTATGGATGTTATGAAACCAGCTCACAAAATGATAGAAAATATAGATTAATGCCTTAGAATTCAGCCTCTTCGAGGGGAAAACCTCCTTTACATTACACAAATGAACAATTATTGGATGATTCAAATGACAAAACCTCCTTTCTATATATAGGAGTCTAAGGGGTCACAATATAACCAAGCCGACCTAACAATAATAATATAAAGG
>APFE030509373.1:0-43861 GCA_000404065.3 Pinus taeda | reverse complement strand
TGGACCGAAAACCATTGCGTCCAAAAAACATGTGCGAAATCATGCACAAAACCATAGGTGGGTCCGCCCAACCTAACATAGGGTCCAAAACCAAAATTTTATGCGGCGCTGCCCTGGACCCCATAAAGTGGGGTTGCAGGTACCCCTCAAACCCCCTGTTAACTATGTGGAAAGAATATAACACAACCCAATAATCTCCCACTTGTTGTTTTCTTTCCACAGGGAGCCACAACAGAGCTTAGTCATTTTTCCAGCCCTAAAACGCCCATTGTTACTTCTCCCCCAATCTGCGACCGAAGGTTAAAGAAACACATCGAATAAGCGTTCGACTATAGATAACCAACAAATAAAATAGGAAGAAGATATAGTCAGGCAGAAAGATCCTGAAAAAACCATAGTTACTTCTCCCCCATTCCTAGAAAGATTGATAATACCTTGACCAATTGAATATCTTGAATTTCATCTTCTAGGTGAACTCAAAAATCTCTGTATAAAAATACCCCTCCTCCAGGCCATTCAAGATATTCTGATATATGCTAAAACCATTAAAGGGTTCTATGAAAACAAGTCTATGAGGAAGACAAAAATAACACCAACTGTCCATATCATCGGAACTTTGTCTGATTTATTACTAGGAAAAGAGACACCTATAAAATATGAAGACCAGGGGAATCCCATCACAGTCAAAATAAATGGCTGCTCTTTTCCTAATGCTTTAGTTGACTTAGGGGCAACCATTAACATTCTTACAACATAAACTTGTGAAGTGCTTGGCATCACATCCTTAGAGCCGACCACTACCTTGCTATAACTTGTTGATCATTCAGTCATTAGGCCAGAAGGAACGTTATAAGATGTGATGGTTTCTGTAGACTCTTGGGAATATGGAGCAGATTTTTTTATTATTAACCTTAGAAATAAGCTAGATGGACATCCCTTAATACTGGGAAGGCCTTGGCTAGCAATAGTTGATGCTTATATAGGCTGCCGAATAGGCAGTATGACCATAACCAAAGGGAATACTGTGAAGAATATAGCTTTATACCCTCCTGCACAGCCAAGCCTGACCATTGTAAAAACTAGGAAACCACCAGAAACATATTTAAAAGGAAATATTCGTTCACCATTGACTTTGGTAGATGCACTTGAATTCAAAAATCAAATAGAAGATGATGTCATTGACACCTTTATCAATCGCCCTACCGCAGTGTCTAATTTGAGATGTCACGTGATTGAAGCAGTGCTTGACAATGAGATTTAAGAAAATTCCTTGAGAGACATCAATGACCAATCGATACCAACAAGCACTATCTATAATAGCAAGCCTATTGAAATCGAGCAAGGGAAAATCTTGAACATTAACAATAATCTGAGTAATGACCAACAATAGAAACTTATCCAAATTCTTAGGAATATAAAGGTGCTTCTGCATGGGACTACCTAGACATGAAAGGGATTGACCCTCAGTTATGCATGCACCAAATCTACATTGAAAAAGTTGCAAGACCCATTCGATAGCCACAATGTCGATTAAATCCTCATCTAAAGGATATTGTTAAAGAAGAGTTTAAAAAACTGTTAGATGTGAATTTTATTTATCATATATCTAACATTAAATGGATTTCTCCATTAGTAGTTGTTCCCAAAAAGAATGGAAAATGGCAGATATGTGTTGACTACAGAGAACTCAATAAAGCAACACAAAAAGACCATTTTCCCCTTCCATTTATCGACCAGGTCCTTGATACACTAGCAGGAAATAAATTCTTCTCTTTCCTGGATGGCTTTTGTGGCTACAACCAAATTCAAATTGCCCATGAAGACCAGGATAAAACTACTTTTATGTGCCCCTGGGGAACATTTCCTTACAAGGTATTACATTTCGGATTATGCAATGCACCTGCTACATTCCAAAGAGCCATATTTAGTATTTTTGCAGACTTGATAGGTGAAGGATTGGAGGTGTACATGGATGATTTCAGACCCTATGGAGATGCCTTTCATAAGGCATTACAAACATTGGAGGAAGTCCTATAATGGTGTATGACTACTAGGCTATACTTAAGCCATGAGAAGTGTTATATGATGATGATAGAGGGTCTGATACTGGGTCATTGCATTTCAGCAACTCGAATAAGTAGATCCAGCAAAGATACAGATAATCCTCTTATTAGCTACTCCCCGCACTCAAACAAAGGTACACAGTTTTTTGGGATTTGTTGGATATTATCATAGATTTATAAATAAATTTTTGCAAATTGTTGCACCTTTATATGCCTTGACAAGAAATGTTGATTTTATATGGACTGGTAAATGTTACACTTCCTTCATAGATCTGAAACAGTTAGTATCGACAATTTTATCACTCAGATTTTCCTTGAAGTTGTTGGGAAGAGGAAAGGGGTCCGAGGTAACCACAAACAAACTTATAGATATAGAATCTAGCCAATTTGTATCCAGAGAGGGCTCTCTCTTTAAGTTTTAGCTTTGTTTTGAAAGATATTAGGCTAGTTATAAAGTTTAGGAGTTTTATTTGAGTTTGGCTGGTGAGATTCAATAGCAGAGGGGTAGGACTGACTACTTTAGGCCATTGGGCTAATGGAGTCAAAGAAGATGGCTTAACTGGACTTGGTTTCTTAACAAAGGACGGTTTTACAGGGCAAGATGGTCAAACAGGGAACAAATAAAGACTTAGAATAAATGGAATGGGTTTAAAATGGATGAAGGACAATTACGAATCCTTCAACCTATTTAAAGAGGGAAACTTGAATGATTACTACTAAAAAGCAGTTAAGTATTCTTTAATAAATAATCAAAATGAAAGAACTAGAAAATAGGAGCAATTAATATTTCACTGCTTATCATAATTTAGAAGAAAACATAGAGAATAATAATGATTGAAAACAGAGTGTAATCAAGCATATTCCAAATTACTCTTTTTCATTTATCATTCAGATATGAAACATAGATGATATAATAAACAAGGAAAACTTTAAAACATAAGGTATAGAGGACTTAGTGATCCAGTGTTTGATTCAAGAAATCTATGGAAAGCCCTTTGCATCATTTCTTTATCCAGCCAGCCATACAAAGTTGGTTCAATCAGTAGTTTATTCCAAAATATTCAATATTACAGCAATGTATATGAATCCACCTTAAAATACTTCAAATGAAGAAGTATTTATACTAATTGTAAACTGAAATATCTTGAAAAAATATCAAGATTAGTTTCACAAATATCTCCAACTATCTACATTAATAGAACTTAAATAAAGGACATTCAAAACTAATGAATCTATTTGGCACTATTTATATGGATTTATGGTGACAAACAAGAAAAAGTCGAATTTGATAGCAACTCTTAGTTGATGATGAGGCATTCCAGTCACAAACTCCATCCTTCCTTTGTGCATTCTGCCCCAGAAATTCTGCAAACTTAGGGTCCAATGATATGCTTGTATATCTCCATCTTTGATAGATGTGTAAAAAGTGAAAGAGGATTTTTTAGATAAGAATGTTTTGAAATAAACCTCTCTCAGTTTCCCAAAATTCATCTCGAGCTGTTCACCATATTCTCTGTAAAAAGATGTCAAAAATAGGATTTTGCACAAACTGACAAATAGGCCATGAAGAGATGAATTTATCTCCCTGTTGGTAATACCTGTGTAAAACGTGAGGCACTTTTTTGTAGCTTGGCCTGTCAGGAACAAAATCATCTTCCCGTTTCTTGAAATACTTCTTGGATTAGCCACAATAGTTTTTGCAAAACTATGACTTAAACAAGAAATTTCTAAAGAATGTACCATTTTTTCTCTAATTTCACCTTCTAACCTTGAACTTGTTTTAACTATTTTTCACTTTTACTTTGGATAAACTTCATTGTTGCTGGTGAAAGCTTTTTCATCCTTGTTTAACCCTTACTGCATCCATTTTTACTTTTACTGTTTACTATTTACTTTTTACTTTTACCACTTTGTTTTTCATTTGTCTTCATTGTCATGAATTTGTATGCTCTGTTTGTAATTGTCTTCCCTGTTGTTTATCTTCATGCTAGCTAATTTACTTGACTTGGTCTTCAATCTGATACTCTTTAATCCTGATACACTTTGACTATTCTTTACTATGTCATTTTTCCTTCACTGGATATTTTAGATTTTTACTGTCTATTTCAATAGTAAATCCTTTTAATTTCATGTTTCCTCTGCCTATTTTTTAACTATATGTTTTATTTTCCATCTCTGTTTGAATATATTTGATAGCAATCTTGGAGTAAATAGGTCTTATGTCTAGTATTAAGATTGTTTATCCAAGGCTATGGTCTTTTGATCACCTGTAATACAAAACAAACTGTTAAGAAAGCATTGGTTTGCATGTGAGGATGAAAAGGTTTCATTTGAGCTTTAAAGGTCTGTGAAGTGAGTCCAGAATGCTTTTAGGGAGGTAAACCATGCTTGAATTATTTAGGAAAGGCTCCAGGTGGTGCAGATGAGTTTCATAGGGTTTTATTGCACATTCATGTGAAAACGAGCAAAACCGAGATGTTTGTGCTTAAACGGGTAAAGAGTTGATATTTGTGGGTAAGCTTTGAATGAACAGTGGACAGATAGCATTGACTTGATGATGTGACATTTTATCGTTAGGAGGAGGTGGTAAGTGGTTTTTATCACACAGCTATTGGAGGGGGTGGTATTTGGCTGGGAGCCAACGATTCTGTAAATCTCTTGACATGTGGTGGAGGCACTGTGCAAAAACCACTATGTGATCATGTGTTAATGCACAGCCACAAAGAATCACGTGATATTGATAATAGCCAGTGGATCTTGAGGACCTGATCTGATGGTTGATGGGAGGCGTGATACGATGAGGTTTAACAAATGTGGGCCCAACATAATTAAGGGTTAATTTAATTATATCACGAGTGATGTGATAGGTGGGGGAGGTTCTTAATTAACCATGAGGGTCAATTAATCCCATATTAATGTGGTGAGGAGATTTATGGGTTGTTAATTAGTTATGAATTAACTAATTAATCCCAGTTAGGATGTATTACGGCTATAATTAACCAAGGGCGGGATATATAGAAATTTGGGTTTTTTCATATTTATATAATACAAGAAAGGGTAAACATTATGAGGGATTTATATAATATAAGTTAAAAATCAATATGACAATGAAATGAAAAGTGCTAAGTATAAAACATTACGATTGTGCATTTAACTTAGGCTTAAGTGGAAAAAGGGTTTGTTTTTAGAAATATATGCAATTTTCCTAAGTAAAATGAGATTTTACTTTAGGAAAAGACTTGTGAAGGTGAGTGAATGATTTATGAATTATTTTTAAGTACTTATGCTTTTAAATTATTGAGTCAAGGGTCCAGTCCTTCCAGAAGTCATATAAATTCTCTAAGCGCCTCCAATTTAGCAAATACCTTAGTACTTAGGGGAAATTAGTGAATAATTAGGGAAAATGAGAAGGGGTGTTAATTATTCTAACTTCACTTTTCTTGAGATGCTTTCAATGTACTGTATGCCTTGGCCTTGTGATTAAAGTGAAAGATAAACACATTTTAGAGACATTATTGATAACATTCATGATTCTACAACATCAACTACCTACCCTACCTTCTTAGCCTAGGATTTTTTCTTCTTTATTTGGGTGCACTTAGACTGGAAAACCCTTATCAAATCTTCCTTTTCTTTTACACAATGATTTCTATCTAAATCTACACTTATTACATCCAAGGGCTCAGATTAAACTGTTGAGATCCTTTATTTACTCTACCTATCTACTTATCTACCAAGATTACACAGTTTGGTCAGATTTTATTCTCTATCTCTAAAACATGAAATTCAAATATGAACTAGCCAAGCTTAAGCTGTTTGACTATTCATCAATTGTGGCATAAGTTGACAAGTTGCACACAATTGTTTATTGTATAAGAGTAAAAGTAGTGGCATTTAGACTTGCACACTTTCATAGTCTTTTTTTTTTGTTGGGGTTCATTTTCTTTTCATTTTTTGACCATCTTTTATTCTTTTAACCCTTTGATTTTTCTTTCAGGGTATACCCTCTTTACATTTTTTAAAATTTTTGAGTTTTTTACAATATAGAAAACCATTGCAACAAGGAAAGGTATGAACATATTACATAGCTCTTCAAGTCAATCATGATATATGACACCTATTGGTATATGAGCATACCACTGGCTCCACTTGGGGATGGATTTTCCTGGTGGAAAGTCAAGAATAGCAGGTCAGATGGCCTCCAAATGATTTTGACTAAACTATAGAATCTTCTTTTGCTTGTTACTTTATTTGTATGTATGACAACAATGTTTTTGGAGCTTAGGGCCTCGTCTTTGGGCTTCAACTTCATAATATTACCATCCAATCCACAAAGAAACTTTATTCTCCCTTCTTGAATCCTATTTGAGCACCTTGTCAGTTAGGTAGGAATTTTTAGCCTTGGTCTTTTTATCAAAAATCTTTTTAACCTTTTCCTGTACAACTTGAGATCTGACCTGAAACTAAAAGGTGTTGCAACCTTCAAACCAAATTAGTAAATCTTCAAGATCTCAGGTACTTTTGATTAGATTCAAATATTTCAAGGATTTATTTCATAATCTACTGAAAACTAAATTAAATCAAACTGAAATCCTACCTGCTTACTCTAATCAGCTATCTGGCTGCTAGTTAGGTAAAATGAAACAACAAATGCAACCACTCAAGCATCGTACACATTCGTGACTTTTGTTGCTTGTGCTTGTTGGTGGTTAAAATTGAGATGTTAAAATCAAATATAGCTTTGTTAACCTTTGAGAAGATAAGGAAATTCTCGATCTCCTTTGTTGAATCTAGAAACTGCACCAAAGGATATTGTAACATATACACACTATTATTGAACTGATTCAAACAATTTTACATCTCTTGTGTCTGGCCTGCATGCCATGAAATTGAAATATCACTTTTATCTTTATCACCCTGCATGTTTTCAACTGCACTTTGTGATGATATTTCTTCTGATTGTAATGTTTGTCTGATGAAACCATTATTATCTTGATTTTGACTCTAATAGTCTGTTAATGGAGAAAACTTATGATTGCTTTCATCATCCAACCTATCATCTATTTTATCATAAATAACTAAGAAGGATTGCTGCAACTTATTACATATAGGTTAAAATGGAACTTCATAGATTTCTACAAGCTGCTTCTCCTTTTATTTAAAAATTTTATACCACATTTCCTTTAAAAATTGAAATGATTCAAAACAAAGAGGTAGGGAATCATCTTGGATCATTTGATTATATCTTCCAGTTTCCAAGTCTTCTTCAACAGCTTGACATCCAATGGCATTTTGGGGCTGCAAATCTAGATATGAGAAGTATTGAACAAATATTTTATTGCCCTCTAGATAGTTAATATCAAGACTTGTTGACATTTGATTTCTAATTGCATGAAAGTTATCTCTGATAAACTGAAACGAAGCAAAACAAAATGGTAAATTTCCTTCACTGATTTCAAAATTTTCTGCACTTTCCTCCTCATTCTCATAGCTAAAATGAACAAACTGATCACTATTTTCAAGTTGTTGAACCTGAACTTCCTTATTCCCCAAATTAGCTTATGATTCCTCTGCAAGGTTAATTTGGATTTGGGAAACATAATCATCGTCATACCGATCATATTTGGGCCAATCATCAAAAGTACTGTCATCAAACATACACATTAGATCAGGAGATTGCTCCTCCACATATTGCTCTATGAATATATCCTCTAATCTATGGTAGCTGGAATTAACAGGGATTTGTTCATGGATGTCAACATCTTCTTTTTGTGAAACAAATGTGTCGTGGTGATTTTGAACAAAAAATTCAAATTTCATGGTGATATTCTGCATCATTTCCTCTATTTTCTTTATCAAAATGTCAAGTTTTTCCTCTTCTTCTAATTTCAACTTTTCTCTTCTAATTTTTAGATTAACTTCTACATCTACTATCATGTTTTGCATCTGTTCTAGTGTTGAGGGGTTTCTTTCTCTTAGATGAAATTTTGTCTCTGAATCAAATATTCCTGGGTAATGCAAAAGAGTTGAATCAGGAGGAGGTCTTATATTTAATGGTATTGAATAATAGGCTTCATTAAATCTGTGTGAAAATTGTTGTATTGTTTCATCTGGATGTCTTTTTAACTGGTTATATTCTTCTATGATTACAACAATATTGACTTTGATTATCCATCCATCAATGAAGAGTTTGAGAAACTGCTTGACATTTGAGATGCTTGCCTCAAACAGAGTTTTGAACCAACTCTTGACTTTGTCTTGCAAAGAAAGAGAAAAAAGCCTAATACTAACATCCTCTTCATCCACTTCAAATAAGTTAAGATAATCTTCAAAAGCTTGAATATGTTTTTGGGCAGTGATACCATTCTCTCCATCAAACCTAGGGAGATACTTGGGATAATCATTAGGGAAATCATGGAGTGTAGCAAGTAACATGAGGGGATTATATCTATCAAGAACTTTATGAGGTACTGGAATATGTACAGGGATTTTATGATTAGTCTTAATTTTTTTATTCTCCTTCATCAGAAAATGATCTTCATAAGAATTAGAAGTCTTCCGTTCAAATGTGTAAGGAGACTTTATATCTACATTTTTCAAAGGAAAATAATAAAAATTTAATGTAAAATCATCTCTAAAAGACAATATACATTGGAAAAATTTATCAATGACAAAGAACATAATGTCTTGGATAACAATCCAAGTTAAAAGCCTAATATTTTCCCACAGTTCTTTCAGGTTCATTTCTCTAGTGGAGTCTTTATTGTAGAATTGATTTTGGAGTCGCTAGGTGGATGATTTTAACCTTTGTGTGTCTGATCCCTATCCACCATCATAGATCAGATCTAAACCTGTAAAACAATTCTGAAGAAAATGTTAGTTCTCCACGAAACCAAATTTTGAGTATTTTATGATTATTTTTCTTTTTTATGAATTTTCAAAACAACTTCTATGATTTCTTTAAGAGGCTTTAGATATGAGATTTAAAATTTCTTAAAGGTTTATTTGACATGAGAAATTGGTTGAATGTTTGGAAATTAGATGTTCAATTCATAAACTAAACTGGAGATAAACTGAAGCAACATTCATCCAATATGCAATTGTAAAACAAGAGCATTTCAAAGGCTACCTGGCTAACTTTAGGCTCCGTCTGTAGTTTATAAAGTAAACAATAGTAACAAACAAATTGTTCGATCCCTAGTGGAGTTTCCACTATGTTATCACTCAGATTTTCCTTGAAGTTGTTGGGAAGAGGAAAAGGGTCCAAGGTAACCACAAACCAACTTTTAGATACAAAATCTAGCCAATATATATCCAGAGAGGGCTATCTCTTTAAGTTTTAGCTTTGTTTTGAAAGATATTAGGCTAGTTATGAAGTTTAGGAGTTTTGTTTGAGCTTGGGTGGAGATATTCAATAGAAGAGGGGTATGATTGACTAGGTTAGGCCATTGGGCTAATGGAGTCAAAGAAGATGGCTTGACTAGACTTGGTTTGTTAACAAAGAATGGTTTCACACCGCAAGATGGTCAAACAGGGAACAAATAAAGACTTATAATAAATGGAATGGGTTTAAAATGGACGAAGGATAATTAAGAATCCTTCAGCCTATTTAAAGAGGGAAACTTGAATGATTACTACTAAAGAGCAGTTAATTATTCTTTAATAAATAATCAAAATGAAAGAACTAGAAAACGTGAGCAATTAAGATTCCACTGTTTATCCTAATTCATAAGAAAACATAGAGAATAATAACGATTGAACACAGAGTGTAATCAAGCATATTCCGAATTACTCTTTTTTGTTTATCATTCAAATATGAAACATAGATGATATAATAAACAAGGAAACTTTAAAACTTAAGGTATAGAGGACTTAGTGATCCGGTGTTTGACTCAAGCAATCTGTGGAAAGTCCTTTACATTATTTCTTTATCCAGCTAGCCATACAAAGTTTGTCCAATCAGCACTTTATTCAAAAATAATAAATATTACAACAATGTATATGAATCCACCCTAAAATACTTCAAATGAAGAAGTATTTATACTAATTGTAAACTATAATATATTGAAAAAATATCAAGATTAGTTTCACAAATGTCTCCAACTGTTTACATTAATAGAACCTAAATAAAGGACATTCAAAACTAATGAATCTGTTTGGCACTATTTCCATGGATTTATGGTGAAAAACAAGAGAAATTTGAATTTGATAGAAACTCTTAGTTGATGATGAGGCATTCCAGTCACTAACTGCATCCTTCCTTTGTGCATCCTGCCCCATAAATTCTACAAACTTAAGGTCGAATGATACACTTGTATATCTCCATCCATGATGGATGTGTAAAAAGTGAAAGAGATTTTTTTAGATAAGAGTGTTTTTGAATAAACCTCTCTCAGTTTCGCAAAATTCATCTCGAGCTGTTCACAATATTCTCTATAAAAGGATGTCAAAAATAGGATTTTGCACAAAATGACAAATAGGTTGTGAAGACATGCACTTATCTCCCTCTTGGCAATACCTGTGTAAAAAGTGAGATACGTTTTTGTAGCTTGGCCTGTTAGCAACAAAAAAATCTTCCCGTTTCTTGAAATACTTCTTGGATTAGCCACAATAGTTTCTGCAAAACTATGACTTAAATAGGAAATTTCTAAAGAATGTACCATTTTTGCTCTAATTTCATCTTTTAACCTTGAACTTGTTTTAACTGTTTTTCACTTTTACTTTGGATAAACTTCATTGTTGCTGGTGAAAGTTTTTTCATCCTTGTTTAACCCTTACTGCATCCATTTCTACTTTTACTGTTTACTGTTTACTTTTTACTTTTACCACTTTGCTTTTCATTTGTCTTCATTTTGACATGAATTTGTATGCTCTGTTTTGTAATTGTCTTCCCTACTATTTATCTTCATGCTAGATAATTTACTTGACTTGTTCTTCAATCTGATACTCTTTAATCCTGATACACTTTGACTATTCTTTACTCTGTCCTTTTGCCTTCACTGGATATTTTAGATTTTTACTATCTATTTCAATAGTAATTCCTTTTAATTTCATGTTTCCTCTGCTTATCTTTTAGCTATATGTTTTATTTTCCATCTCTGTTTTAGTATATTTGATAACAATATTGGAGTAAATCGTTCTTATGACTAGTATTAAGACTGTTTATCCAAGGCTGTGGTCTTCTAATCACTTGTAAAACAAAACAAATTGTTAAGAAAGCATTGGTTTGCATGGGAGTTCGAAAAGGTTTATTTGAGCTTTAAAGGTCTGTGAGTGAGTCCAGAATGCTTTTCAGGAGGTAAACCATGCTCAAATTATTTAACAGAGGCTTCAAGTGGCGCAGATGAGTTTCATAGGGTTTTACTGCACAATTAGGTGAAAACGAGCAAAACTGGGGTATTTGTGTTTAAACAGGTAAACAGTTGATATTGGTGGGTAAGCTTTGAAAGAACAATGGATATATAGCGTTTACTTGATGATGTGACATTTTTTCATTAGTAGGAGGGGTAAGTGGTTTTTATCGCACCGCTATTGGAGGGGGGTGTTATTTGGCCCGAAGCCAGCGATTTCGTAAATCTCTTGACGCATGGCAAAGGCAGTGTGTAAAAACCACTGTGTGATCACGCACTAACGCGCAACCACAAAGGATCACGAGATATTTATAATAGCCATCGGATCTTGAGGACTTGATCGGATGGTCGACGAGAGGTGCGAAACAATGGGGTTTAACAAATGTGGGCCCAACATAATTAAGGGTTAATTTAATTATATCGAGAGTGGTGTGATAGGTAGGGGAGTTTCTTAATTAACCGTGAAGGTTAATTAATCCTATATTAATGTGGCAATGGGATTTATGGGCTATTAATTAGTTACAAATTAACTAATTAATCCCAGTTAGGATGTATTACGGCTATAATTAACCAGGGGAGGGATATATAAAAATTTGGGGCTTTTCATATTTCTATAATACGGGAAAGGGTAAATATTATGAGGGATTTATATAATAGAAGTTAAAAATCAATATGACAATGAAATGAAAAGTGCTAAGTATAAAACATTACGATTGTGTATTTAACTTAGGCTTAAGTGGAAAAAGAGTTGTCCTGAGAAATATATGCAATTTTCCTAAGTAAAATGAGATTTTACTTTAGAAAAAGACTTGTGAAGGTGAGCGAATGATTTATGAATTATTTTTAAGTACTTAGGCTTTTAAATTATTGGGCCGAGGGTTTGGTCCCTCCATAAGTCAGAGAAATGCTCTGAGCCCCTCCAATTTAGCAAATACCTTACTACTTAGGGGAAGTTAGTGAATAATTAGGGAAAATGAGAAGGGGTGTTAATTATTCTAACTTTGCTTTGCTTGAGATGCCTTCAATGTATTTTATGCCTTGGCCTTGTGATGAAAGTGAAAGATAAACTCATTTTAGAGACATTATTCATCACATGTATGATTTTGCAACATCAACTACCTACCCTACCTACTTAACCTAGAATTTTTTCTTCTTTATTTGGGTGTACTTGGACTGGAAAACCCTTATTAAATCTTCCTTTTCTTTTACACAATGATTTCTATCTAAATCTACACTTATTACATCCAAGGGCTCATATTAAACTGTTGTGCTCCTTTATTTACTCTACCTATCTACTTATCCGCCATGATTACATAGTTTGGTCAGATTTTATTCTCTATCTCTAAAACATGAAATTCAAATATGAACCAGCCAAGCTTAAGTTGTTTGACTATTCATCAATTGTAGCATAAGTTAACAAACTACACACAATTGTTTATTGAACGAGAGTAAAAGTAGTGGCATTTAGACTTGCACACTTTCATGACCTTTTCTTTTTGTTGGGGTTCATTTTCTTTTCATTTTTTGACAATATTTTAGTCTTTTTACCCTTTGATTTTTCTTTTAGGGTATACCCTCTTTACATTTTTTTAATTTTTTTAATTTTTTTACAATATGGAAAACCTTTGCAACAAGAAAAGGTATGAACATATTACATATCTCATCAAGTCAATCATGATATATGACACCTATTGGTATAGGAGGATAACAAACAACACTAGTATTACGAGGCCTAAATTGGGATATACCTTTCCAGATTTCATCAAATGCATCAGATACAACCATTGGAGCTATTCTTGGCCAAGAAGAAGACAAGAAACCTTACGCTATATATTATATCAGCAAAAATCTTACCCCCACTGAGTTGAATTATAGAGAAACAAAAAAGGAGTTTCTAGCTACTATTTATGTTATAAACAAATTTAGACACTATATAACTGGATATCATATATTTCTTTATACTAATCACTCTGCCATTAAATATCTATTCAACAAACCAATTACAAATGGAAGAGTGACTCATTTGTTACTACTTTTCTAGGAATTTAACAAAACCATGAGGGATCGAATAGGGAAGGAGAACCTCGTAGCAGACTTTCTCTCCTGAGTGCAAAGAATAGATGATACAGTGGCAATGGATGATCAGTTCTCAGATGAAAATATGTTTGTTGTGGGCATAAAAACACCATGGTATGCAGATGTAGCAAATTAATTAGTAGTGGGAGAATTTCCCAAACATTTGACACCCAGAGAAAGGAAAATCATTTTTCAGCGTAGCACTCATTTCTCCTGGATTGGAGGATACCTTTTCGACACGAGATCTGATATGCACATCCCCAGGTACATCAGGGAGGGTAAAATTCCTGCCATGATGGACCTTGTGGTGGACACTTTGCAGACCGTAGAATTGGGCATAAAGTTCCACAAATGGGCTACTATTGTCCCACTATTTTTAAAGATGTTAAGAAATTTGTCCAGGCATCTGATAGTTGCGAAAGGGTAGAACACCCTGGGCAATCTGATGAAATTCCCCTACATCCACATCTGGTGATAAAACCATTTGAGCGTTGGGCATTAGATTTCGATGGGTCATTTAAACCACCATCCAACCAAAAATCATATATATTAGTTGCATCAGATTACATAACTAAGTGGGTGGAAGGAGTATCATTACGAAAAGCAACAGAGGAAACCATTATTAACTTTCTTTTCGAAAATTTTTGTGTGGTATGGCTTATACAAAGAAGTAATTACTGATGGGGGACCAACATTTGTGGGTCACAAGATTGTTGCTACATTGAGAAATCATCATACAACACACAAAATGAATTCCTTGTATCACCTGCAGTCAAATGGACAAGTGGAGAGCACCAACAAAGTTATTGAAGCTATTCTGGCAAAGACAATTTCATCACATCGATGAGACTAGACTGCTCGATTGCTAGAGGTCTTGTGGGCGTATCACACAACTTGGAAAAACACTACTAGATACTCTTTGTACCAATTGGTATTTGGAAAAGAACCAATTTTTCCCATAGAATTTGAAATACAAACACAGAAGGAAACCCAAGAAGTGGGACTAGATTTAACTAAAGCCCAGGTTAACTAGTTACAATAGACGAATGAATTAGATGAAGCTTAGCTACTAGCTCTACAGCATACAACACTTACTCAACAGGAAAGAGCCAAATCGCATGATTCCCTGATTAAGAAAAAGACATTTCATGAGGGTGACTGGGCACTTCTTTACGGTTCTAGGTTTCAAGACTTCCCTGGCAAACTACAGACTAGGTGGTTAGGCCCCTATGAAGTAAAGCAAGTACACGACAATGGCACTCTTACATTGACCACCTTGGATGGGTCTAGTTCTTCTTTTAAAGCAAATGCGCATCAAGTGCACCTCTACGAAAAACCACTTACTCGGGAATATTTCTACCAGCAGATACGTGAGGACCCTGCCATGCAAGTTTTAGCTGCAGAAGGAAATCCTTAGACAACTTCATCTTTATAAAACTTATTTCTTCTCTGTAAAATATGTAAATATGATTGCTGATTTGATTTGATTTTCTTTTTATTTTTCTCTGCTTGTTTTGCTATTCAATCAATTGAACAACACTTTCATTTTGGCATGATTTTGTTGTTCAATCTATTGAACAAATGTTGTTCAGTCTATTGAATAACATTTTCTTTTTTACATTGTTTTGACATTCGTATAATTGGATAGTTGGTGTTCAATCTATTGAATAGTAGTTGTTCAATCCAACTGAACATCAGTTTCTTTTATGCATGATTTTATCCTTCAACTAATTGAACAACTGTTGTTCAATCTATTGAACAATCATTGTTCAATCCAATTGAATAACACTACTTTCTCTGTGTGACCTTGTTGTTTAGTTAATTGAACAACTATTGTTCAATCTATTGAATAGTTGCTGCTCAATCTATTGAACAACCACTGTTCAATCCAATTGAGCGACACATTTTATTTGCATGATTTTGTTATTCAAATAATTGAACAACACTTTATTTTTGTTTGTTTTGATGTTCAATTAATTGAATAGTTGTTTTTCAATCTATTGATCAATTGTTGTTCAATCTATTGAACAACTACTATTCAATCTATTAAATAGATGTTGTTCAAGCCAATTGAACAACACTTTGTTTGTGGCGTAATTTTGTTGTTCAATCCAATTCAACAACACTTTATTTTTGCGTTTTTTGTTGTTCAGTTAATTGACAAAACTTTTTGTGTCATTTTGCTATTCAATATATTGAACAACCGTTGTTCATTCCAATTGAACAACACTTCTTTTGGCGTGTTTTTCTACTCATTTAATTGAATAGATGTTGTTCAATCTATTGAACAGTCGTTGTTCCATCCAATTGAAAAAATGTTGTTTAATCCAATTGAACAACACCTTTTTGACATTGTTTTTTTGTTCAGTTAATTGAACAGCTGTTGTCCAATCCAAATAACAACACTTTCTTTTTTGTGTTGTTTTTGTGTTCATGTAATTGAATAATTGTTGTTCAAAAAACTCAACAACACTTTTACTTTTTTCATATCTCTTTTTTTCAATTCAAATTGAACAACAATTTTTTTCTTTTGTGTGATTCTTCTTCGCTTGTCTGAACGATTGATGTTCATTCAAATGCTCAACCCCATTTTTCTTTTTTTTTTTTCATTTTGTTTTCTTTTCATGGCATGAAGTACACTACTTTTATGAGGACAAGAATTTATGGATTCTATTGAAGGGAGTTAATACCATTAACGCTATGATCTTTAACAAGACAACTTCTTGATGATAGATTCTTTTCAAGAAAGGGACACAATTATTTATATATTGCTTTGCTAAATAGCTTTCTGCTATACTTGACATTGATTGACCATCTTAATACCATGCTAGTTCCACCCTTCCTGGTTATAATATTCTCTGTTTTCTTAAATAACACTATGGGTATACCTTTTTATTGACATGTTAAACTTCCTCCACCATCCTTGCTCTTAAGGAATATTGAGCCTCCCTCTATTTATCATAAAAATGTGTAATAAAAACAAAATTTTGTTTTCAAATGGAGGATAGGGGGTCTCATTACGAGCCAACCTACCATGTTCATAAGTCTATAGAAAAGTGATATTCCCATTATGACCACCACGCTAGGGTTACGATCCATTTGATAGCCAAAACATCCTTGGAATAGGAGGTCTCATCAGGAGCTGACTTGATCACTTTTGCTACATCCCAGTGAATGGTAGTGTGTGTTAGGTCCCTATACTACTAGTGTAACCCCTTATTGTTATTAGTACAACCTCCTTATTATATTCTTGTACCCATGTAGTGCCCATATTGTTATTATTGTGCCCCATAGAAGCCCACTATTGTTATTATTGTGCCCTTACATTATTATTGTTATGTCGGCTCTGATTATATTATGACCCCTTAGACTTCTATATATAGAAAGGAGGTCTTGTAATTTGTATCATCCAAGAATTATTCATTTGTGTAATGTAAAGGAGGTTTTCCCCTCGAAGAGACTGAATTCTAAGGCATTTATCTATCTTTTCTATCTTTTTTTGAGCTGGTTTCATAACATTTGGTATCAGAGCTTTGGATTCTAGGGTTTCATTGCTACAAACAAGTCATCGTGGCATTTTCACTATAACTTTGTTTTTGTAGCATTTCAAATGCTAAAAAAAACCATTTGAGAAGAAATTATTCTAAACCTTCGCCCTAAATTTTAGATCTTGTATCGCTATATTTTCAGAGATATAGTGTGAGGAAGTTAGGGTTTTTGCAGATCCCTAAATTACATTCCAAACAGGCCACCATGGGAAAATCATCATAAGAGTCTCTCTGAGCATCAGATTGAAATTTCGTAAGAAGTTGCAAAAAGAGGATGGAAAGTAGTTTCTTGTATGTATGTTTCAGATCTAAAGGTCAAAACAAGGACATGTGGCACTTCTTACAAGTTCACTCTTCTGAAATGGTATATAATCAAGTCATTTTGGGAGATTGTGCATAACTCTTTCTTGTAGAATCCAATTTTGATCAGACTAGTGCCATTCGTAAGAGGACATAAAGGGCTACTTTAGGTTACAATTTCAGATCTGGAAGAGCCAAATTACAGAGTTATATTCATCTCAAGATCGATCTCTTAAAATCAAGAAAAGGTAATTTTAGGATGTTTGATGGCAAGGATCTCGTAAATTGGATACTATAGATGGAGCAATATTTCAATCTACGTGAGTTGAAACTATTGCAAAAGGTATGTATTGCATCTTCATATTTAGAACCAGATCAATTTTTATGCTATAAAGGGCCTTGTTGTCATAAACCACTTGTTACGTGGTCAATTTTCACGAAGGAAATGATAGCACATTATGAGGATACAAAGAGAAACTCCTTCTTTAGCCAATTGATAAATCTCAAACAAAAGGGTTCAATGGCAGAGAACATTGAGGACTTTCAAAAATTGAATAGAAGGGTAAATCATATTCTAGAGAAGCAAAGGATTGATGTCTTCATAGGGACTTTAAAGGATAACATTCAACATGAGGTTCGCTTTTGGGAACTTGATTCATTGGAGGAGGCATCGAGTTGGCAAAAAAAATTGAAAGTGAAATTATGGAAACAATGAATCCCACCACTCATGACTATAATTATGGAAGTGTTTCTTCTCCTAGCCTTCCAGAACCTACAAGGTACATCACAAAAATTGGAAGAAAAAATATAAAAAGGGCTTTGTTACAATTGCGATAGAAAATGCATTAAAGGTCATAGCCATGCTGAGAAGAAATTATTTTACATAGAGTATGAAGAGGAGGAAGAAAAGGATCAAGAAACATCAAAAGAAGAGGATATATGCTAGGACCCAACCCTAGAGAAAGAAGAAATTAATCCAACCATATCTTGTAAAGCATTGGAAAGAACTACCGCTCAAACTCTCAAGATAGAAGGACATATCAAGAAGAAAAAGGCTTAAGAAGTGAAAGATCACATCGAGAAAGAAAAAATGAATCCAACCATATCTTGTAATGCATTGGCCATAATTACTACTCCTCAAACTATCAAGATAAAAGGACATATCAAGAAGAAAAATGTTGAAGAAGTGAAAGATCCCATCGAGCATCAAGAAATGAATCCGACCATATCTTGTAAAGCATTGGAAGAAATTACCAATCCACAAACTCTCAAGATAGAAGGAAATATCAAGAAGAAAAAGATTCTAGCAGTGAAAGATCACATCAAGCATCAAAAATAAGTTCTCCAACTTTTAAAGGATAATGCCACTTTACTGTAGAATTGAATGAAACAACAAGTAGATCAACATCGTATTGAAAAAAATTTGATGTAGGTGATTGGGTACTTTTACAGTTGCATCTCAAGCAAGTTATTTATGTGAAGGAAATGTTGAAAATACTACATGCACCTAAGAAATGGTGACCTTACCCAATGGGAAGACACTTCAAGGTAAAAATGGATCATGATAGTCTTAAATACATTTTAGAAAAAATATTATCTTTAGAAGAACACAAAAAGTGGGTCACAAATATGTTGGGTTATGACTTTGACATCATCTACCGAAAAGGGAAGAAATTTTTTGTTTCAGATGCACTCTCAAGAAAGGATGAGGATGTGGAAGCATTATTTTGTGTTATATCTATTATCCAACTAGATTGGATAAATGAAGCAAGGGATGAATGGAAGACGGACAAAGAAGTGTGGCCACTCATTCAAAAGTTGCAAAATATTCCAATTCAAACAATATTGCCAGAACTTGAAGAGGAAGGAAAAATCATATTGGAACCTAGAGCAGTCACAGAAACAAGAACCCAACAGCTAGGAAATCGATCAATTTTAGAGTATCTCATCAAGTGGAAGAACTTACCCAATAAATATTCCACATGGGAGGACAAGAATTTTTTACAGAAGCATCAAGAACTACTCAAGCATTGAGGACAACACTTTTTGAAGGAGAGAGGCATGTTAGGACCCTATAATATTAGTGTAACCCCTTATTGTTATTATTACAACCTTCTTATTATATTTTTGTACCCATGTAGTCCCCATATTTTTATTATTGTGCCCTTACATTATTATTGTTATGTTGTCTTTGATTATATTATGACCCATTAGACTCCTATATATAGAAAGGAGGTCATGCCATTTGTATCATCCAAGAACTATTCATTTGTGTAATATAAAGGAGGTTGCCCCCTCGAAGGGGCTGAATTATAAGGTGTTTATCTATCTTTTCTATCCTTTTTTGAGCTAGTTTCATAACAGTGTCATCATCTGGTTACCACACTAGCACACTAAACTCTTCTGTAGAACAACACTGCAACTCTCCATTTAGAAATTGAGGATCTTTGCTCATATGGGTTAAAAAGAAACCCTGCCAAGACTATGGATGCCTATTGGTAGCAGAGGCTCTGCTTATGGTATTGATGTTATACCTTATCATCAAATATTAGTATAATACCCTCTTCTTATTCTTTCTTTTTATCGAAGAAGTTATTTCCTTAATTCTTCCCCGTTTGGAACCCTTACACATGAGATGTTGTTTTTCGATCAATTGTATCATTCTCAGCTAGAATACCATCAACAAAGCATCTTTTTCACATATTGTTGTCCTTTTCTTTCTCGCATAACTTATCATCAATCCAAGCATCTTATCTCTTATTCATAATTATATTTACACAGTCGACTCTCATTATAACCATACCTCTTGCCATCCTATCGTTTATATGTGTACTCTATTTCATTTAATGTCATATTGTTCTTTCCCTTACCTTACCGTTAGAACAACACTTTCCCTGTCTACTCGGTCATAGACGACCTCTGTTTTTAATCAGGGAGAGGATTCCCATTACACCTTTGCATATGCTATATTTATTCCGCTTACTAGACTCGGTATGTTGCTATGATATCCCATGATCAAATGACATGTGGAAGTATGATAGTCTTAGAATTAATATTATTAATTATCATGGAAATTCTTCTTGACATTATGGAATTTAGTTGTTGTGTCTACTTGTTGTTCCATTTTACCAAGGCAATTGTTGTTCTCTGCTACAATTTTTTTTTTGGTAATGTTAATCTTTAAAAATTATAGGACAAATACTCGAAGAATTCGAGAATTATGGGTGGAAAATCACTTCAACAAGAACCCTTGGTGTTGGAAATTTCTGACAGAGCTAGGGAAATTCTAGTGTGCACGGGATGGATTTCATATTTCATCAAGCTTCAGACCCCTAGCAATGAAATCGCTCTTTAATTTTTACAACACTTATAGAATGGGAAATCCATAGTAAAAGGTGTAAGAATAATAGTATCAGAAGTTGTGATAGCTGAGTTTTCTAGGCTGTCAGTAGAAGGAGAATTATTCCCTGAAAATCATGTAAACGCAGAGGAGATTTTCAAAGATGAAGGTGAAAAGCTAACCCGAAAAGACAAGGGCATTCAACCATCCTCTCTAGGAGAAGCATGGTGCAAATTGGCAAGTGTCGTCCAATAGTACATTACCTATGATTGTCGACGGGATGTGGTAAAACCAAGACAACTTAAACTTTTAGCAGTTTTAAAGCAAAATCTTACTGTCAAATTGCCATTTTTCTTAAATTCATTAATGCATGATATAACTGATAGAGTAAGATGGGCTAAACATCTTGATACTGTAGCCAGTCATCATGGGTTGATTAGACTGATTGTTAGTCACACTCTTGCTGAAAAAGGTTTAGTGTCGTATAATTTTATAGCTCCACCAAAAATTAGGCCAGACCCTGTAATCTAAAATTCTGCAACCTTGGAAATTGAACAGTAGATCCCTATTTCGAAGCAGAAAAGAACTACTCGAACAGTATCAGGACCTACTAAGTGCAAGCGTTTTGCAAAGATAAGTCCATTTAGAGGACTTTTGTAGACCCTCAAGGTAGCGTTGAGTGCCTAATAGAGCCATCTAGTCCAAATGATGTACATGACTTTGAACCTGAACAAGAGGAAGAATCCAATTTTAAACTTGAACAGGAGGAAGAATCCAATTCTGAACCAAAACAGTAGGAAGAACCAAATTTTGAACCAGAACCGGAGGAAGAACATGATTCTGATCCAGAACAAAGGGAAGCACAATACTTTTCTCAAGATGATGGTGAAGTAGAAAATGAACCAAGGCCTTCTCAAACACCACCTATGAGCCCCCAAGATGATTTTTTGCAAGAATTGGAGGAAGGGATGGCGTAGGTTCTTAAAGATTCGAACGCATATATACAACCAGAAGGGTCGGTCAAGAAAATCCTCAATAAGTATCAATCCATAAAGGATTCTCATCACATGGAAATTTTGCCTTCCCCAGAAGCTGTAGAGTTAGTTGGGGAAGTGGACACAGAAATAATTCATGAATCTGATAACTAGTCAGGTGACATGGTTATAGTGGAACATAGCAAAGACGAGCACAAAATTCCCTCAGATACAAAGCCTATTGATAAACTTGTTCCTAAAGAGGATGCTTCTCAAAAGAAGCCAATGGCCAAAATAAAGCTACGAAAGTTGAAGAATAAATATTGGATGTAGGTTTTAACCCTGTACATAAATTACTTGCATACAAATTCTAAAGCGCAAAAAGTAAACATTGCAAAAGCATAACAGATAAAAAGCATATACAAAGAGATTTGCTGTTGGATCTTAAAACCAGGACTACCAACTTGATTTTTCATTATGTTCCTTTCAATGTTACAATATATATTTATACATGCAGAAGCATCCAATACCATGGACCAAGAACCATCGCATCCAAAAACATGGACCAAAAACCATCGCATCCGAAAACATGTGCGAAAATCATGCAGAAAACCATAGGTGGGTCTACCCAACCTAACATAGGGTTCAGAACCAATAGTTTCCCCTCAAACCCCCCGTGACCGGCCCTACCCTGCTAAATAATTGGCGCAACGAAGGGGGGCTCCGCCGCCCCTCTAACCCCCTAGTTAAATGCTTGGGATAGTCATGGAAATAATATAACACATCCCAACATTCTCCCACTTGTTGTTTTCCTTCCATAGGAGGCCACAAGAGAGCTTAGTCATTTTTCGAGCCCTGAATTGCTCATTGTCTTTCTACACCATGAGAACTTCTCAGAGCTCACAGATTTTGTCATTGCATCTACAGTATTCTTCAAGTGTCCACCTTTACTGACAACACATTTTTGTCTTCTATCATACCCCTCACAAAGTGATACTAAACATCAATGTGCTTTGTCTTTGAATGATATGCGGGTTCTTTGCCAAGAAAATTGCACTTTGGCTACCATAGTCTACCATAATAGCTCCCTGTACTAACAACATACTTGAACACAATCTCTGCAACCAAACTACTTCCTTGCTTGCATGAGTGGATGCCATGTATTTTGCCTTCATAGTTGATAGTGCCACTACAGATTGTTTCTTAGTCATCCAACTGACTGCAACTCTAAATAGGTTAAACACATACCCAATTGTAGGTCTTCTTTGATCTAGATCTCCAACCCAGTATGCATCAACAAAGCCACGAATATCCAACACTTTGTCAAACCCTTGTCTTCTTTGGTAGTTCAAATCATAATCACTAGTGCCACACAAATACCTAAAAACCCGCTTTACTATTGTCCAATGCTCCTTCCCTGGTTTTGACATAAGCCTGCTCAATATTCCCACTGCATGTGCAATGTATAGTTTAGTACAGACCATTGCATACATCAGGCTATTGACTACACTTGAATATGGAACACGGGACATGTCCTCTTCCTCTTCTTGTGTCTTGGGACACTGTTGAGTAGATAACCTCACACATACAAGAATAGGAACCTTCACTGATTCACTATCCTACATATTAAACCCATGCAGTATTGTCTCAACGTACTTCCTCTAGTTTAACTAGAGCTTCCTCTTTGCCTAATCTCCTTTAATTTTCATGCCCAAAATATAGTTTGCAGCACCAAGATCTTTCATGTCAAATTTGGAGGATAATTGGGTCTTTAAATCCTTGCTAATTTGTTTGTCATTTCCAACCAGCAACATATCATTCACATACAAGACCAGATAAATAACATCGTCACAAATTAATTTAAAATACACACAGTGATCTGGTTTGCTTCTAGTGAAGCCAAGTCCACGTATAAATGTATCAAATTTCTGATACCACATCCTTGGTGATTGTTTTAACCCATATAGAGACTTTTTTAACTTGCATACCAATTCTTTCTTACCCTTCATCGCAGAGCCTTCAAGTTGCTTCATGTAGATCTCCTCTTCTAGATCCTTGTGAAGAAATGTTGTTTTCACATTCATGTATTCTTCCTCAAAATCAAAAGCAACAACAACATATAAAAGTAATCTAATAGAATTTACCTTGGAAACAGGAGAAAAAATATCACCAAAATCAATTCCTGGCACCTGGGAATAACCTTTTGCTACCAACCGTGCTTTGTATTTCTCCACCTTTCCTTCTGCGTTTCTCTTCTTCTTGAACACCCATTTGTTGCTAATGGTTTTCCTTCCAACTGGTAACTCCACTAGATCACAAGCCTCATTTTTGTGCAAAGATGCCATTTCATCAACCATGGCCTCTTTCGAGAGTTTTCCATCCTTTGAACCTACTACTTCTTTCACACTTTGTCAAACCCTTGTCTTCTTTGGTAGTTCAAACCATAATCACTAGTGCCACACAAATACCTAAAAACCCGCTTTACTATTGTCCAATGCTCCTTCCCTGGTTTTGACATAAGCCTGCTCAATATTCCCACTGCATTTGCAATGTATATTTTAGTACAGACCATTGCATACATCAGGCTATTGACTACACTTGAATATGGAACACGGGACATGTCCTCTTCCTCTTCTTGTGTCTTGCGACACTGTTGAGTAGATAACCTCACACATACAAGAATAGGAACCTTCACTGATTCACTATCCTACATATTAAACCCATGCAATATTGTCTCAACGTACTTCCTCTAGTTTAACTAGAGCTTCCTCTTTGCCTAATCTCCTTTAATTTTCATGCCCAAAATATAGTTTGCAGCACCAAGATCTTTCATGTCAAATTTGGAGGATAATTGGGTCTTCAAATCCTTGATAATTTGTTTGTCATTTCCAACCAGCAACATATCATTCACATACAAGACCAGATAAATAACATGGTCACAAATTAATTTAAAATACACACAGTGATCTAGTTTGCTTCTAGTGAAGCTAAGTCCACATATAAATGTATCAAATTTCTGATACCACATCCTTGGTGATTGTTTTAACCCATATAGAGACTTCTTTAACTTTCATACCAATTCTTTCTTACCCTTCATCGCAGAGCCTTCAAGTTGCTTCATGTAGATCTCCTCTTCTAGATCCTTGTGAAGAAATGTTGTTTTCACATTCATGTATTCTTCCTCAAAATCAAAAGCAACAACAACATATAAAAGTAATCTAATAGAATTTACCTTGGCAACAGGAGAAAAAATATCACCAAAATCAATTCCTGGCACCTGGAAATAACCTTTTGCTACCAACCGTGCTTTGTATTTCTCCACCTTTCCTTCTGCATTTATCTTCTTCTTGAACACCCATTTGTTGCTAATGGTTTTCCTTCCAACTGGTAACTCCACTAGATCCCAAGCCTCATTTTTGTGCAAAGATGCCGTTTCATCAACCATGGCCTCTTTCGAGAGTTTTCCATCCTCTAAACCTACTACTTCTTTCACAATTCAGGGATCATAATTAGTAGTAGATAAAGCAAAATTTGAAGAGAAAGCATATGCACTATACCTTTTTGGATGCCTTATTTTTCAAACTGATCTTCTCACACTTCGAGTTTGTGGCTCTTCATCTTCTGATTCCTCCTCTGTTGTAGAGTCTGATTCTTCCTCCTTTAGCTCAAACTGTATCTTCTCAAGTTCCTTTGGTTGAACTTAATGTTTAATAACATCTTTCACCTCTCTAAACACCACATATCGGCTGTACACAACCTTCCCTGTTACTGGGTTTCAAAGCTTATAACCCTCAAACCATCCTTATACCTAATAAAGATGCACTTTTCAGATTTACTATGCAACTTGGTTGGCTTCTCCTTTGGAACATGTACATATGCATCAGATTCAAATAACCTCAGATGTGAAAGAGAGGGTTTCTTCTCAGTCCATACCTCTTGTGGAGTCTTATCCTCCAATGTTGATGAAGGTGATCTGTTGACCAGGTAACATGTTGTCTCCACTGCCTTTGCCCAGAATTCCTGTCCTAACCCAGCACCACTGAGCATGCTTCTCGCCCTTTCCATCCACGTCTTGTTCATTCTTTCTGCAACTCCATTTTGCTGAGGTGTATAAGCATTAGTCTTCTGTCGTGCTATACCACACCTCTTACATAATTATTCAAATTGCTTACTGCAAAACTCTCCATCGCTATCTGTCCTCGGCATCTTTTTCTTCTTCTTTATCTAGTTTTCCACCAGAGCCTTGAATTCTTTAAACCTGTCAAAGACTTCAGATTTCTTCTTAAGGAAATATATCCATGTATTCCTTGAGAAGTCATCTATAAATTATACATAGTACATAAACTTACCTACTAATGGAACCTTCACAGGTCCAAACACATCATTGTGCATAAGCTCTAATATCTATTTTGCCCTCTTACCACCAGAGGGGAAACTCATCTGATTCTGCTTCCCATATACACAATTTTCACAGAAATCAAAATCTAGAGAGCTATTACTCATACCTTCTACCATACCTTTACCATGGAGTATTTGAAGGCCCTTATCTCCAATATGTCTAAGCTTTTGATGCCACAACATAGTATTTTCTCTATAGACCACTAGATTTTCTGCTCCACTTTCAGGAACCACAAAACTATTGCACCCATCAACAATAGTGCTACCTTGCAGCTTGTATAAAGTTGCAATCCAAAATCCCCACAACAATACCAGTGCTTCCTAAACCATCTTGTAGATATCCTTCTCAAACACTGTTTTTACACCTGCACTATCCAACCTGCTTATAGAAAGATTTCTGGCTAATGTAGGAATATGAAAAACACCCGAAAGTGTTCTAACCCTTTCACCTTGCAACTTCAACTTTACTTTTCCATGACCAATGATTCTAGCCTTCCCGTAATCCCCTAAGAAGACATCGCCACCATTATATTTTTCATACTCACAGAACCACTCTCTATGGAGAGGGAAGTAAAACGATGGACCTAAGTCAATCAACCATGCCTCATGATCTACATGTGTACATGAAGAAGACATGTACACATCCCCACCTTCATCTGAGGTTGTTTTCACCTTTGTAGAAGGAGCATCATCAGATCCCTTTCCTTTATGAGGAGCTTTAGATTTACAGTCCCTTTCATAGTGCCCTTCCTTTCCAAATTTCTAGTACACCACCTTTACAGGTTTTCCTGGAGATTTAGATCTCCCTCTAGATTTAGATCTCCCACTCAATGACTTATTTTTGTTTCTATTCTGGGACCATCCTCGTACGGACAAGGCATCACCATTATGGTTCTCCATATTTTTTTCTCATCTCCTTCGTCAACAAGGATGAGACTATTTCGTCAAGTTGTAAGGCAGTTGAATTGCTACCTATTACAATAACCAGACTATCCCACAAATGTGGTAGAGAACACAAAAAACTAATGCACTTATCTTCCTTCGAAATTTTAATATCAACAGATAATAACTGACTTACCATAATATTAAATGCGTTTAGATGCTCTATCACTGAGTCTCCATCTTTCATCCTCAGGTTATACAACTTTTCCGTAGGAACAATTTATTCAATAGAGACTTAGATTGGTACAAAGTCCCTAACTTGTCCCACAAAGCCTTTGCCATAGCTTCCCTTGATATATTTAACAATATTGAATCTGAGACACATAATTGTATTGTGCTCTTAGCCTTTCGATCCAACTTCTTCCATTCTTCATCTGACACTCCCGTTGGTTTAGTACCCAGATTTACTACGATCCACTGATCTTTATCAACCAACAGATCCTCCATCTTGAGTTCCCATAACTCAAAACTCTGACCATTAAATTTATCGATCTCTATCTTTCCACTGCTCACCGTCTTCTTTCACCACCATAATCGATTGCACAGGTCTCCCACTAGACAGGGTCTAACACAGGCTTGAGAGAAACCCCTCAGCAACAAAGGCATCCCCTTGAAGTTAAAACTGCTATGATACTAAATGTAGGTTTTAACCCTATGCAAAAATTATTTGCATATGAATTCTAAAACATAGAAAATAAACAACGTGATAGCATAACACATATACATAGAGATTTTTGCCTGGATCTCAAAACCTGAACTACTAGTTTGATTTTTAATTATGTTCCTTTCAATGTTACAATGCATATCTATACATCCTAAAGTATCCAATACCATGTACTGAAAACCATCGAATCCAAAATAATGGACCGAAAACCATCGCGTCCAAAAGCATGTACGAAAAACATGCACAAAACCATAGGTGGGTCCGCCCAACCTAACATAAGGTCCAAAACCAAACTTTTCCGTGGCGCTGCCCCAGACTCGATAAAATGGGGTTACAGGTACCCCTCAAACCCCCTGTGCCCCCGTGGCTACACAATAAGCACAATGAAGGGGGGCTTTGTGCCCCCTCTAAGCCCCTGGTTAACTACTTGGGCTAGTCAGGGAAAGAATATAACACAACCCAACATTGGAAGCTTCAGAATATGACTAAGCGATTGTGTCAGAAATTAAAAGAAGCTGCAAAAGGGGAAGCTCTGAGCATTATTCCTGGGTTAGTCACTGTGGCTACACATACATAAGTATGTGAAGGTAAGGCAATAGGAACCCACATCAAATATATTTCTACTCAGACAGTCATCACACAAACAAGCTCTCATATAGATTTGATAGATATGGCTATTCAGACGAAGGGTTTATTCTCTCACAATAAAAGCACCCAGACATAAGAAATATTGAATGACACTCCATCAAGCAGTGATCATATTCTTCTAGAGTTACAGGAGGAGCTAGTACAGGCCGAACTTGCTTTAGCGCAATGTAAGAAGGAGATAGTTCCTCTGCAAAAGTATCAAGAGCTGCAAAAGCAATTCAATGATTTGACTATAACTGAGAGTAAAACTTTTGATAAGTCAAGGTAGGAGGAAGAAAAGTTGAGGAAAGTAAAAACCAAGCTAGATAAGGTTGTGGGTCAGATTGATGTTATTTTCTCTTTATATTTTGATGTCTTGTCTTGCAAATCTCCTACTACAAACTATGTTCTGTTTTTATTGGAAAGATATTCTCTATTGAAGATTAAAGCTATTAATGCCGGCAAGTCAGTTGAATTGAAGACAACTGAAGAATTTATAAAATGTTGTAAGGAGCATGAGATAAAAGTCTAATATCTTCTCTGTGAACTTTATTTGCATAATTTTTTTATTAGAAGGGGAGGTGGATAACAATCCTAGCCCTTTTGTTGGGGATATTCAGTTCTAGGCCTTCATTTCCTTCACAGCGAACCAAACTCAAGTGGTCCAGGGCTTATAACACCTTCCAAAGGAAAAAATGTGGGTAAGGGGTGAGCCTACTCAATGCTTGCATATTTTTGTTAGACATAAGATATTCATGAAACAGGAGGGAGTAATTAAGAATCTGGGACCTATACATAAATAAATTGTGGAAACAGGGAGGGCGTATTTCTTATCCATACAAGAAAGGTCCTTACTTGCACCCAAATAGAGATGGATGATCTCCACCAATAGTATTAGGAACATAGAACCGTTTGGCTACGGGAATTGTAACGCTACCGTAGGCCATTTTGTCACATACAGTAATATTATCTTGAGGGAGGGACTACAAAAAGTTGAAAATGAAGAAGATAGGACCTTGTAAGATCTTATGCATGTTTTTAGCGAATGATTATGAGCTAGAGTTGCCTCCAGGAATTACCATTTCACCCATTTTTAATGTAGCAGATTTTTATTCCTACACAGCTGGTGATGCAAATCAAACTTCTGGGAATATTGACCATGATGAAGGAAAGGAACAACAATGGTTGAAACAAATGCCTATGGAAAATATTTTAGAGGATGAACAGATTTTGAATACATGTGTTTCCAAGAATACAAGAAGTAAAGAATATTTAGAGTATCTCGTGAATAGGAAATACTGTTCGATGGAGGATTATACTTGGATGGATGAAGCAACACTACATAAAGACAACCATTCTATAGAATATCTTATGACTTGGAGCTCAGAAATTTTTCTTTCCTGGGGAGTTCGATGCAGGTGCATTAGGCCATGCACATAAGCATGATAATTTATTGAAGTTAGACCAAGAGCATAGCAATGTGATGCGTTGATCACATGCCAAGGCTAGAACATTTTAACGTTATTTATGAAACGTTTTAGGAGATTTAGTTAAGAGTAGTTAGGTGCATCTAGTTAAAAGATATTTTGAATAGTTAAGGATAGGATTTTGGTAGCTCATAGGAGGTTAGAGCTAATTAGATTAAAAATAGGTCTTATTTCCTTTTTGTGGAGTGAGGAAATTGGCTCACATCCTTGAACTCATTTTTTGGACAACTCTTTTAGTTTTGCAGAGAATGAACATTTTCCTAAAGATTTTTGTGTGGGAGAAGGGTAAATTTTTTTTGTTCTTTGTGTGACACTGGACTTAATTGATAGAAATTAATACATCCATGACATCAATTTGTGGGAACTAATCCTCAATCTGTGTGAACTGGATGTGGCATTTGGATTTAATAGTTAGCTGAAGAACACTGTTGGACAAGTGTTTATTAATAAAAAAGTCGAATTTGTAAGTGCGTATGAGATAGTTAGTTGAACGTTCATTTGTGGGGTTTGTTAATAGTAACATTAATATCTAGAGATTGAAATTGATTTTGTCTTTATTCTTTAATATATTTCCAAGAGAAATTACTGTATTGAATGAGGAATTTGTGCATTTTATTATCTCAGCTATTTACATTTGAATGAGACTGAAATATAGACATGGAGGACCATATTACAATTAATATTTTAATAATAATTTTCTTGCGTCAAATCTTCTGTATTGGCAAGAATGATTTATGTTACAGGTTTCAGGATACATAGCACTGTATATCAAGCCAAGAATTTTGCGAGGAAAATCAACATCGAACTTATGGTTCAATTTCTAGTCAAGGGAAGATGAAATTCAAAATTCGATGATTGGGTTTTTGTGCAATGCATGGTCTATTTCATGACTTGTGAGCAATTTTCCAAGAAAATCCTTGATTGAGGAGTTTCGAGCTAATTTCGAAATTGTGCTTTTCTGAGAGTGTGAGTGGTAAAAAATGTTTTTTTGTTGAAGTCCATACCTTTAACCAACACCTGTGTACAAGTCCATTTGGCTCTTTCTCTTTCAGCCTGTTAAAGCCATCAATTTGTAATGACATTGTATTGTGAGTGAGTGTTTTCTCTTCCTCATTGGTTCATATTTGTATTAGCATTTGAAGTGTAAGTTTTAGTTCTTGAGAAAAATAGCTAAAATGGATGATGGATTAGAGTTTCTAAATAACCTCATTCATTCCACTTTTCATGATATGGTAAAAATTATCAAGAAAACTCTCTCTAGTATTCAAACTTGTTTGCATGATGCACAAGAAAAATTTGAATTCCTGCAGTGTCAGTAATGACTACAAGAAGATGATCTACAACATCATAGTCATCATTCTAAATTTATTTTTATTCAGAACAATCCTATGTTTTAATTTAAGACAAACTCCCATAAGAAACAAGAAATTGAACTTGATGTTGATTCAGATGAAGTGTCCATTTTAGGAGTAGATTTGCATGTAGATGTTGGACTTCACTTTCCACTTCCCAAGCCCACCATCCGACCTTCAGAAGAGTTTATCCATAACAAGCACATAAATAACCTTGGATATGGCAAGGATGTGTCCTTTCGTATTCCAGTTTACTCAAATCCCATCCAGTTCCATAGTATTGGATTTCTTCATGAGAGTTCACCTTTAGCAGTTCCAGATTTTAGTCCTCTTCCACAACAACCACAAGATATTGTTAAATGCCAAGATTGTGACCAAGTTGGTCATATGAAATATCATTGTTTTAATCTTCATCCTTGTGAGCACTATCATAAAACCACTCATTATTCAAACATATGCTTCAAAAACAAGCCTCCTATAGGAACACAGGTTCATCTTGGATGGATCGCTTCTTGGTAATGGGCTTCAACAACCAAGAAGATATTTTTAATCATTTGTCAAAATTTGTTCTAGAGTATTGAATAAACTTGCATTTGAGTTTTATCCATCCTCTCACCTTGTATCTCACAGGAGGGGGAGTCATGGTCATATACAAGCTTCAAAGCCACATCAAGTGAGTCTGAGCCACAACCTGTCATACTAGATTTAGATTTGTAATGAATGACAAAGATGCCCCTGAGCATGCCTTTGATTAATTAACGTCCTTAAACCATCTAGGTAGGGTTGAGACCGCCCTTTTTAGGTTAAGATTCTTCCTCTTCAAACAATTGTGGACACTTCCTTTAGTAGAATATTTCAGCTTCTTTCCAGCTGTGGAAGAGTTCCAAGAACTGCACTAAGCATTCTAGAGTTGATGGTCATCCTTAAACCATCGTAGGTTGTAGACCTCCCTTTTCTAGGTTGAATATCTCCTTGTCCAACGCATTAGGATCAATTCCTCTAGTAGAGAATTTTTTAGCTTCTTGTTAGATTTGGAAGAGCTTCAGGAACTAAACTAATTGTTATTGAGTTGGTATTCATCCTTAAACCACCAAGTTATACCAACATTTTAGAGAGCACATTTGCCCTAGTGATGCCATGCTTTTTTGCACATTTTTGTATTACAACTCTCTTCTTGGACTCATACATACACCTTCAGATTATGTGGGGGAATGTTGGACACCTAATCATTTAAGGTTTAGCGTGGAAGTAGAATAGTCAAAGGGAGTCCAACATACCCCTTGTAGTATGAAACGAAGGGTCACTAGACTTGCATAAATATGTATCATTATGAATAATATATGCATTCAAAGATGATCTTTCATATCTCTTGTCTTTTCCATTGTTGCATTTAATAGTTTTAATTCCCTTTTTTTGCTATTTTTTCTTAATAAAGTTCCCTAAAAATATGCATGTGGCGAACCATTTTATCTTGTACCAATATTTTTTAAATGTAGGCATGAATGCTTTTAAATATGCCAAAAAAAAATAATACTCCAACCAATTTTATCTTTTTGCTTATGTTTTTCACGAGCATATTATAAACCTCATTAAAATAAAACTCCAAAGATATTCCTTCTTCAAAAATTTATGATTGGAATTCAAACTTTCAAACTTTCCCATGCATAAATGTTATTTGGCTTTGTTGTTTGTCTGGCTCACTTTTGATACGATTCAAAGTGGTGGCAGTGACTGTTATGAGAGGTGGTAGTGGAAAAAAAAATTACTTCAAGATTTGGCTTGTGCCATTTAGGGTTGTAGCCCTCAATCTATTCAGAAAAAATTGACGAGCTATGGCTTATCACTGAGAAGTCGATATTTTTTTTTCTCCCCCTTTCCTTCTCGATTGTGTTTTATCATGCACCCAATGTAGCTCTACATGTTGTGGCTACAAACTCTCTCGCTACTTAGATACTCTAGTTCTTCCTTGGCTTTTATACGAATTTGATGGAGAGGCATATGAGGAAAAATACATAATTTCACACAAATTAAACTTCTATTCATATATATGTCTCACATACATCCACTTGAGTTGCTTTTCTTGGCTTTCACACATTACAATGAACCTACTACATGTATATAAGCACCACACTTACTAAATATGAAATCATGCAAACTCCAACTTGACTTCCATTTTCTCTCGCTAACTACTCCATGCAAGCTCACACTCAAATTCTAATATTAGACTCATCTTAACTCAACTAATCTCTTGATTTGTTGCATGAAGACATGAGTAATTACTATTTCTAACCAATTTTCCAACAATGTTTCTCACAACAAGGCTTACAAGAACGACATATATCCGAGCAACAATGAGTTCATTGGTAGCAGCATGGGAGCTCCCCAAAACATTGCTATTAATAGAGAACATGTAGAATGAGTTGCTTGCGTGACGTGCATGTTCCTCTACAAATATGCCCACATGTGGGGCTCAAGAGCTTAGCACAAGTTTTATTGCATTGGAAGCTACCTACCTCTTCACAACCACACAACCTTGCATGAAAGTGATATCATCCATTGTGTGGTCTTCTCTTTTGATAAAAAAAATTATAGAATTTATATTCTTCATGTCCCATTCACACAATATTTTAAGCCTGTTAGATGGGTGTTTGATGTTGCCGCATTTTACATACGCATAAAAAAAGAAATCACAATATTATCATTTAAATCTAGTTCACTATTAGTAATGCAAATATGTATTTTCTTGCCCTATTTCAAATTAAAAAAAAAAAACACCCACATTAAGAATTCTTACAAAGTTCAACATACACTAACTTTCTATACAACATCGTTATCATCATTTAACCCTGCACATAGAATCACTTTTACCAAATTTTTCTTTAGGAAATTCGTGTTTACTTGGCTTAATTTTAACTAGGACATTTTCTCAAATAGTTTATAGCAATACTAATGATATCTCGGATAGTTAAAATCCTTTCTCCAACAAGCACACATGTTTGAATATTTGTCAAATATTTTGCAAACAAACTGTTAAAATTTCTGTGCTCTGCTTCTGGATATCCTATGCAAGCCCGACACTATAACTTGGGGATGATAATGAGGCCACTCAAAGAGGAACACTAGAGTGATTATGTCAAACATTTGGCATGTATCTAACATACATTGTACTCTATATGAAATATATCCATGGAACTTGTCAATGATTTCACCTTTTTGAACTAGTTCTTCATAGAGTTTAAACCCAAATGGGGTTTCAAGCCAAATGTAGGCGGAGATACCACTCTCTAGAGCACTTTTTTAAGCACATCATGCCCATTCTTGAGAAATTGTAGAAGTCGAAAATCCTAATATGGTTGAAGTATTTCGGAATATAGTTTGCAAAAGGCTCTAGAAAATCACTTCTCTACACCATACATCCCACAGATTTGTCACAACAATTTTTTTTTAAAGCTATATGAGTTTGAGAATCATCTTCGAGATATATCACATAGAAATTTTTTCTAGCATCTTTTTATCTTAATGATGAACCATACTAGCTGGTTTAGAACATTAATAGGAAAAATATCTCTATAACTTATATAGATGATGATTCTCAAATAAATATGAATAAAAAAAACCTAAAATCTATGAATTTTTTCTTATATTCTTCGTATCAAAATTCTCTAATTTGAAATTTTGTTGATGCATCAACGTGGAAACTTTTCACTTCATACCTCGTTATCAAACCAATATTTATTGTATATATGGGAAATAAAAAGTAATTATGGGTTGCATTCTACAATTGAGAAGCAATTCTAACTTGAAATTGAGGTTTGTATTCACTATTAAAGTTACAACTTAAAGCCTTGATTGCACTTTTTGCTTGGAATAGTGGCCAAACATGATTAATCATCATTTGCTAGAGCTTGACGAGTTAGTGTATGACAAAATTCTTGGCAATGTGTAGTATTATTATTTTGAGTTATATAACATGATTATTTATCATTATTTTTAACTGGAGGAGTTAGACTTTGATAATTAGCCCGTGGAAATGAAAAATAGAAAATTTGGAAAGTCTATTATGTTTAATTGATTAAAAAATAAATAAAATACATTACAATAAAGTCAAATTAACACACTCTTAAGCAATCTAAAATTTAATTTAGAAATTTAAATAAATGAAAAATTTGTTTTTTTTTAAATAAATATAATTAAAACAAAATTTAATATAAAATTTAGATATCATTCCAAATTTTAGAAAAATAATATAAGATCAATGCATTTTAAGCTAATTCATTTTAATTATAATCCTTTTGGTTAAATACTAATAATATATATAGTTAGTGATGTGGATAGTATAACCCAAAAATGTCACTATTTGTACTTGGAATATATGCGCGAAAGATTTGAATAAAATATATGATTCCCCTCCCAAAATGCTTTTATTTACAATAATTTTCTAATTATTTTGTTGCAAAATGCGTTTACTCAGGATACATTCTTAATTCTTTTATTGCAAAGACCAATTTCATTTTTTAAATATCATAATAGATTTATTGCTCTGATGCAGTCTCTTCCATAATTATTATCTTAATATATTCCACTGTACACCTACTTTTACAAAATTTGATTCTATTATATTAATAATTTCTTCATAAGATAACATCAAAAATACATAATCCTTATTTCTAAACTGACCACATTAATTCTCAGCGATTCCCCACATCAACCTCTGTAAAATAGTACAACAATGTTTTTCGTGCACAATCACTTCATTTACAAAATTGCTTGCTCTAACACTTTCAAACTAATACTTTCAATACTAAGTAATGCAGGTAGTACTTCGATATCTCATAACGAATATTTCCACAATCTTCACCTCCACCTTTTCTAACTTTACGATTCAAAATCCTTTTCAAAATTTCCCCTAATTTTATTTATTGGGTAGTAAAATCCAATTTTACAATTCGTTATATGTTTTCAATTTTTTTGTAATTTTTCAAATTAGAACGCAGAATTCCATTTATCATTAAAAATAAACGAGCCCCTTACAAAAAAACCTCGATAAGTTTTACCATTTTCCTTTTCTAAATTTACTTCAGGCTTATAATTTTATATATATCTAACTTCTTTTTCACCGAAATATTTGAATATAATTAAAAAATATAATAAATTATTTATAAGAGGCTAAGGTTATTACGAAGATTCTCCACTTTCATCATTGCAAATTTAGGGAAGCTATTAAAATTTAGAAGTGTTTCAATAATATTAATATTAATAGGGATGATGCTGGAAAATCAGTAGTTGCTTGATTCTAGCCCTCTCTTCTTAATTGTATTTGTATCTGATTTTTTTTTAAATTAATATTGTTAATAGCATTAATATTAATAATAAATATTTCCTGGATCCGGGTGGTAGGCATGCTCGCACGATTCTCCATGTAAACATTTAACGCTTTGTACTGCCAGCTGCAAGGCAGCGTGGCTTCTCCGGAGGTTAAAACATGCAAGAGCAGTTATGTTGTTAAGTTTAGATCGAGAATGGGATTGGCATTAATGTTCGGCGTTGTTCGATGCAACATTCTCTGGGTTATAACTATGGCGGTCCATGGATTCTCACCCTATTCTGTGCTCTGAGACGCGGCATTTTGGTTGGGAGGACGGCAATAGAGATTGATGGCATAATTCAGGGGCACAGCTGCAAGCCCAAAGACAGTTTTCCTAAGGGTAATCCTCTTCCTGTTCTGCATTTCTACACTTTGTTTATGTTGGCTATCTCTGTGGATGTCCTGGTCGTTAATGTGGAGCTGTTGGTCGAAATCTTGGTTTGGTTAGTTGGTAGCCTAGTTAAGCATACCTTTGGCCTTAATTGTCCTGGCTCTGTTGGTCATACTGTGCATAATCCCTCACCCAACTCCCTCTGTTCTGGCATAATGGTTCGCTCTGGTAAACGCCATCGCTCTGGGGGCCGCCGAGACACCCGTTTACATTCTCCTGCCGGTTTTGCCTTGGAAATAGCAGCGGAACTGCTGAGTCCCTCTCCTGCTCAGGATGTTAAGCCGTCTGCTAGCTCTGGTAGGAAGCCCAAACCTAACAGTGTTTTTCAAACTACGCACTTTAAATTCCAGAGTAACCTACACAGACCTCTGGTCACGGCTCACATCACTCTCATTCTCTCGAAGGAGGAAAATCTTGTCACCCCCTTGACTTGCATCACCCTTGAGCCCTCTCCTGGTAGTGACAACTCCACGGACCGCGACAACAAGGATAATTGGGCTAAATAAAAGGCTGAAGAGGAGGCTCTGCTGAGAAATCTCCCTCCTCTGGACGACACTGTGCCTTTGGCTGAAGATAAAGTTCATGGTGACGTGGAAGAAGCCATCACCATCCGTTACAACGATCTCAGTGGCAATGAAGGTCTCAAGGATGGCAATACGGCCCGAGACAAGAAGGATATTAATGAACTGGCACAAGAGAAATAGTATTTCCTAGGACAATATCTCTTGTTTTTGTTCAGATTTCAGAACTTTGGTTAACTCTTCTATGTATCTGTCTTACTGGTCTGTAGCTCCCAGATGGGATTTTGCTCGCTTTGTGTTCGTGGCGCTGCATGATTTTTTGGGTTTTTGGAAAAACTAAGTTTCTCTCCTGGCCGATGTATGGTCTTCTCTATGTATGCTTCTGGTTTCACGGACTCTGTAATGGCTTGCCTCAGCTTGTCTGTAATGGGGCAGCACTGTTTTGTCGAGTGCAGAAATGCCTCGCTCATATGTAAAAATATTTTATGTGTTAGTATTTGCAAAGAAAAAAAATATTAATAATAAATATTAGTTTAATATTATTAGTAATATTTATGAATAATTAATACTATTAATACCTTTAATATAATAATCAGATTAATATTAATATTAATAATTATTATACTAATAATATTATTTATATTATGAATATTAATATATAAATGTGATTTATATTATTATATATAAATATAATAATAATAATAATAAAATAAGATTAATATAATTACTTAATATATATATTTGAATACATGAACAAATTCAATATATTAAAAAAACTTCAGATTACTTCAATTATAAATTTAGGGCAATAAAAAGCCTTTAACCTATTTGAACTATACTGACTTTTAAATTAAAACTTATTGTTTCAATAAGTATCCATTAAATTTAGAACACAATTGGCCAAAAGAAATACACATAAATAAACAAATATACCTAACAACTAAAAAGTATATATAAAATAAATATCATCTCCGAAAACTAAGGTCTCTTATAGTCCCGTATTTTCCAATGGCTATATTTTCCTTAACTATCCATTGTAGTTAACTTCCAACACATATAGCTGGCTAGAATTTCATTCAAAATGTTTTCTGATATTCAAGTGCCCGATTTTGTATGCAAACTAGGTCCCATACAATTCCGTATTTCCTAGTGGCAATATTTCCCTTAACTACTCGTTGTAGTTAACTTCCAACTCATAGCGCATGCTAGAATTTCACTCAAAATGTTCTCTGATATTCCAATGGCCGATTTTGTATGCAACCTTGGGATATCATAATTTAGACTGCACTGTGTTATCTGATATTCTGTATGCAAACATGGAAGTTTTACGGTACACTGCACGGTTTTAGGTGATATGAGACTAGAAATATGGGAAGTTATGGAATACAAAAATTAGTTGTCTTTAGTGTGATTTTTGGAGAACTTTTTAGGTGAGTTTTTCATATCTAATTTTTCTAAAATTAAGACAATAATGTAAACAAGACAGACCATAGAAAATATAAAATATAAAAAATATATGTGAAGTCAAATACATGTGAAGTCTAATCGACGTGACTGCACTGAAAAGTTTTTGTTCTCAAGTCTAATCGATGTGACAGAGCCTTTGAAAAATATGATTGGACATCATCTGAGCAAGAAATGCGCACTGCCACTGCACCCATGTCGATTCTCTTATGCCACTGAATCATAATTCTAAGCATCCTACGCCACGTTATTAGTTCGGTGAGGAGGACGTCTATGGATGATGGTAGACGCAGCCAATTGATGGGCAAATTGTTTATGGTTATAGGATGACATGTATGTTAATTGAAATGACTAAATTTAATAGATAGCATTATTCTGAAATTCTGAATTTTGTAAGTTAATGTATGCTTGGCGTTAGTTGGATTTAATTGATGGAATAATGTGTATTTTATTAAAAAAAATATTATTAATATTATCTTTACAACATTGTTCAGTAGTTTTTGTATTATTTATGTTGAGAGGTATGGTTATTGAGATGAGTTATGATTTTCTAATTACATCGTACTATTAAATTATAATATTAGTGTATTTTATTGTAACCATTTTTATTACATTAAAATAAATTATCATAATTAAGAATATTATTGTATTTTTTAATAAATTTATGTTTATCAGGTATATTATTTCTTTCTATAATTTTTTAAAACTCAAAATTTCTTATTCAATAGAATACAAATAAACTCGGTAGATAAAACTTTTTTATCGATCGGGCCTGTTTCTTATTCAATAAAATAGAAATAAACTTGTAACTTCTGAGATGAACTCTTTATTTCAGGAACAACCCTTCGAATTATATTGCATTGAAATATGAAAATGAGGCTATAGGGAATGAATCCAGGATAGAAAACCGCGGAGATGAGTTAAAGAGTTTTGGAAAGTGAGGTGAAATTTCAAAGAAAATTATAGAAATTGCTAGGTAGGAGATGGGTTGGACTTTGGAAAGCCTGGATAAACTCAGCGAAGATTGTCATGAGATGTGAAGCTTTAAATGGGAGAGATATGCTATATACCAGATCAAGTTAGATTTTCAAAACTCCTTACTTTAAAAATATTTTTTTTATGGGAAAGTTATGAAAAAATATTTTTTTTATGGGAAAGTTATGAAAATTCTAGTTATATTTTGAAAAAATTTGGTAGAGATTTGGAAGCTTTAGTAGGTATTTTGGAGTTTTTCAGGAGCTTCACTGTAACAAATTTTTGAAGTTTTGGGAACTTCAATGCAATGAATAATTGCAAACTTAGGTGTATTTGAAGTTGCAACTCATGGAATTGTGCGAAAGGAAGGGTATGTTATTGGTTTAGATCTAGATATAAGTCTAAAACTAAGAGAAACAACCCATTTATGGAATGTCATTCTATCCAAATGAAAATGAGGCGTCTCACCTACCCATCTTTGTCATTGCAAAACTATTCATTCTCGTCATATAAAGTGATGGTGGATGGATATAAAAGCATTTAGACATACTAGACAAAAGATGCAATACTAAAGAAAAAAATAGTTCAAATTATGAAATATAAAATTATTAAAAAACATTTTTAAAGTAAATTTCATAATAATATTAAGTATAAAATATATATTAAATTGGAATTTATAATTTATTATACAACTCTCTTAAAATAACATTGGTTAACTCTAGTGGTTTAATTTTAATTATTATTAATATATATATTTTATTTTTTCTTATATATATATATATATTGGTGAGGTTACATCAAGGGCGAGGAATTGACCTAGTGACTTAACATATAATGTTGCATTAAATCACTTAATCGAGTAATAACAACTTTTTTTTCAGGTTTGGGAGTTCTGCATGCTTCTTTGCTCAAAAGGAATTTGATTGGCAAATTGTTGATAGATTAATATTTTGATTTTTTTTGGCAGTGTTTCAAACTTCAATCTTTTACATATTTCTTTGCAAGATGGAATTTCATGGGCAAGTTTTGGATGGAAATAAATAAATTATTTTATTTTTATTTTTAATGTATATTAAATTTTAATATATAATATTGTTGCCGCTCCCAACTTGGAGTTTCCTATAAATCCCTGCAAAACTTCTAGCCATCCCTCATACTCGTTCCCGCTTATCTCAAGTACCCCCTACCATAAACTTGTGTAACATAGGATTTTTGTAAATCCATGTAAAACCTATAAGCTTCATAATTTTAGGTGCTTTAAAGGTTTTTGATGGTGTTGAATCTATTTTCACTATCAAAAACATAATTAAAACATGCATCCACAAGATTTTTCGAAATTTTTTTGCCAGGATTCTAGCTACTTTTGACCATTCTTTACAATTCTCCTCCCCTTTAAATGCCCAAAAAATTGTAATGTAGTTGGAGTGTTTTTTTGGTGTATACTTTTGTTTGTTCAAGAATAGGTGGGTATGTTAAGATTTGTAGTGTGTATAATTAGATTGTGTAATTAGTATAATTTAAATATAGAAAGTATAACATTAAATTATTTTTATAATTTAAAAAAATATGTATTAAATTTATATAATTTTGGCAATCTTATTATTTTAATTTTTTACCCCATCCATTTTAAATAATAAAAAGTAATAATCTTTCCACATCCGCTCAACCCTAGCCAATCCTCATTACAATCTTACCCAACCCTAACTATATTGAAAAGAGCGTCTGCCATCCAATGGAGATAGAATTGGACCTTGAAAAACACAGGAAAAATTACATTATAAACTATTTTAACTATACTGGTTTTTAAACTATTGTTTCAATAAATCCCCATTAAATTTTGGACACAATTGACCAAAAAACCTCATAAATAAACAAATATATCTAACCATTAAATATATAATTAAATATATATATATATATACCATCTCCAAAAACTTACGTCTCATATAGTTCCGTATTTTCCATGGCTAGATTTTCTTTAACTACACATTGTAGTTAACTTCCAACCCATCCCGCTCGCTAGAATTGCATTCAAAATGTTTTCAGATATTCGAGTGGCCTTTTGTATGCAAACTAGGTCTCATACAATTCCGTATTTCCTAGTGGCTAGATTTCACTTAACTACTCGTTGTAGTTAACTTCCAACTCATCCCGCTTGCTAGAATTTCACTCAAAATGTTCGCTGACATTCCAATGGCCGATTTTGTATGCAGCCTTGGGATATCTTAATTTAGACTGTACTGTGTTATCTGATATTCTGTGTGCAAACATGGAAGTTCAACAGTACGCTGCACGGTTTTAGGTGATATGAGATTCTAGAAATCTAGGAAGTTGTGGAATACAAAAATAATGCAAACAACAGGAAAGACAAAAGAAAATATGTGTGAAGTCTAATCGACGTAACCGCACTGAAAAGTTTTTTGTTGTGAAGTCTAATCGATGTGACAGAGCCTTTGAAAAGTATGACCGGACATAACCTGAGCAAGAAAATGTGCACAGCCACTGCACCCATGTCGATTCTCTTATGCCACTGAATCATAATTCTAAGCATCGTACGCCACATTATTAGTTCAGTGAGGAGGACGTCTATTGATGATTGTAGAGGGAGCAAACTTGATGGGCAAATTGTTTGTGGTTATAGGATGACTGGTATGTTAATTGAAATAACTATATTTAACATACAACATTATTGTGAAATTCTGCTTGGTTTGTATAAGTATGAATTGTGAAAAGTTGATGTATGGTTCGTGTTAGTTGCATGTGACTGATGGAAAAAAATTATATATTTTTATAGGGTATTTTAGTCAAAAAAAAATATTTTAAATAGTTTTACTAAATTATTTGTAAATTTTTAATATTTTAGTCAAATCTCAAAATAATATTTATAATATTTTGGTTAGGAGATTTGAGTTATGTTTTTTTAAGTATATGTATTAGTAAATTATATTGGCTCATTATATATCGTAACAAATTTTATTTATAGATTTTTTTTTTTTATAGTAGAGTGGAGGTAAATTCATTATGTCATGCTAAAGTCGAGGTGAAATCACCATGGTTAATAATATTGCTACATGTTTTTCCTAAATGAGTATATGTTTAACTCATAAATTATTTCTTTGTATAATTTTTGTAAAAATAAATAATAGACTTCTTCATTAATCTACACCAAGTTAAATTCATTTTAATTCTATATTTATCAATCACTAAAAGAGATTAAATCTCTTTTCACTCTAAAATAAATTTAACCCTTAACAAATTTAACCCTTCCATAAACTTAATAAATCAAAAATTAATATACACCTTGACAAATCCTTGTTCAATAAAATACAAATAAACTTATACTTATAATATTGTAAGCTTGAATGATCAGAAATTAATATGGATCTGGAACTTATAAGCTTGATTGATCAGAAATTAAATATGGATCTGGGCCGTTTCATATTCAATAAAATACGAATAAACTTGTAACTTCTGAGATGAACTCTTCATATCAAAAACAACCCTCCGAAATATATTGCATTGAAATATGAAAATGGGGAGATTGGGAATCAATCCCAGATAGAAAACCACGGAGATGAGTTAAAGAGTTTTGGAAAGTTTCGCTTTCAAAAGACGACACTGTAAATCAATGAAAAGATTTGCTTTGCTTTCTGCTAAATCTTAACATCAAACTTGGTCAATTTCATTACATTCATGCAAGTTGCAAAACTGTTTAATTAATTTTTATTTAATTAATAATGTGTTTGTTTTGCTGGTGTGGGTGGTCGGTTAGTTATTTTTACTTTCTTTTTCATGGATGTTGGATTTATAATAGGGCTATCCGTAGTAGTTAAATTTGATATGTATTTATTTGTATTTTGTTTTTTTAACGGTTAATTATTCCTAATTTTAAAATTAAGATGTTACTTAATTTTCAAAATTGGTGGTAAAAATTTATTTGTAATTATTTATGTATTTATTTGTGTGGGTGTATGTGTGTGTATGTGTACATAATAGAGCGACATTTACTATATATATATTTATA
>APFE030509362.1:0-14805 GCA_000404065.3 Pinus taeda | reverse complement strand
GCAACTTCACTTTGATGTTCTGCATCTCTTGCTCTATCTCAACCAACACATTGCACCATATCATACCAATAGCATAACAATTACCTAATTGCATACAATGACCTCATGCACAACAACCTTCACCATGAAAATGCATGCATAACAATGTATAAACACCGACATTCATAATAATGCGTATACACCCATACACTCACGATGACACACCCCACAATAACACCATCAACCTTCACATGGCAACATCACAACAACCATGATCAACACCATGCAAATGAAACAAGCACATGGTCCTACAACACAAGAGCCACACATGCAACTGATACGAATTCATGAACAACACACAACCCATCCATTCTGAGTGGTGAACCATGCTCTGATACCACTCTGTAACACCCTCCTCCCACATCTACCCAAGTAACTAGCCAACCGGGGTAAACATGTGAGGAGAGGCCACTATGACATGATTTGCCTTCCTAAGTCATGTTAAGGAAGTGGAACTAATGGAAACACACCATACAAACATCTAACATCGACATTAGGACCCTCAGGAACCAACCCAATCTTTCTGCCAACTAGCCCCTGGGTCCCACTAACATTTTGGACTACTTGACCTCTAGACGCTCTCATAGGTCTGCAAGCCACTGTCTAGTGACTCTTTTTGTCAATGTTGTGCTAAACGTCCCCGAGATTTGAGCTACCTTTTCAGGTCCATATCCCAGTTCACTGCCCAGAATTGAGTCACATCTTAAGAACAATAAAATAACAAGGAAATGACAGTATAAATGCAATCACTTGAATAAGACCTTGACTGTACACCTACTAGCCATGATAGGCATTTCCTCAAACATATCGTGAAAATGTAATCTACAAGTATAAATAACAGATCTGAGAATAGGGTTCTCATACTTAGCCGAGAATCGCTAAGTAGCATTGGTGCCTCAACACATCAACTTCCATTTCATCGATTAGGTCATAGATACATTGTCCATTCATTTACAAGTAAAAACATGATGAGAGCCATACAAAGCTACTATCATAAAACACATCTATAACCAACATAATAGCAACAAAAATACCAATGAAATCACAACCATATAAACCTCAGCCTTCAACGCACTCTGATATGCTTCCTCAGTGTTATTCGGTGACAAAATACTGATTTCATAAAAAATATCCAACCTTAGCCCATTAACATTCCTAGCTATCCTTTCTGCTGTATCCTATGTATATCTGGTTCACAAATTCACTCGATAGAACTCCTCTATATATTCCCTCACCGTCAATCCTTTCTGTTTCAGATTCTACACCTACCTGTGCAGCGCAATATTATAGTCCTTTGGTAGAAATCTGCCCTTTAACTTGGCCACCATCCTTGACCACGTTTTGATTGGCAGCTTATTCAATCTTTTCCTCTTGCTCTAGACACTATCCCATCATAGGGCTGCGTGTCCCTTCAATTTTGTCGCAACGAACCTTACTCTGTGGTCTTCGCTGATTTCCTCACACTCAAAATACTTATCCATCTTGCTGATCCAATCTAATAAAACTCCAATAGACAGACTGTCGTCATAGGTTGGGAGTTCTCGCTTGGGTTTACTACTTGCTACTAGAACAGATCTCAACAATCTCACTTCTGGGCTCTCACCTTCTGGTCCATCTACTGCTGCTTCAAGTTCCTCCTCGCCTGCATCACCTATCTGCAGGTCTCTTCTTCTCCCTGCCTCCACTGCCTCCAAACGGGTAGCAAGAACTCAAATCTCCTCTCTCAACCCTTCCTCTCCCAATTGTCGAGCACCTCTACCATGACCTCGCCTTCCTCTTTTCATATCCTCAATCAATTTCTCTTGCTCTGATACCACTTTGATGGCACCTAGCCCAACAATTTTATAAAACTATAATAGGGTGATGATTTTTTATGTTTGACTAATGTATGGGAACGATTTTGTAATAGTTGCATGGTTGATTAAATCATATGATAAAGTTGATACGTATGAAATGCAAAGGATATTTTAGCTCTCGGTTGATGTGGCATTTAATGAGTTCATAATGGGCAGTACTTGCCTGGGTGTTTGCGCTTCCCGCTCGTTCCTAGACTCTTCTCCCTTGTTCGTTAGCTCTTCCGATCATTTTCTATAGTTCGTCGAGGGTTTGTTCCCTGGCTCTGCAAGCCTTAATAGGAAGTTATATTGTATGTCGTGGGTGTTTCTGGTTGTTCGTCAATGTATTCATGTTGGTGTTTGCTCCTTGGTCTGTAGACTGTTCTCGCTTGTCCAACGATGGCTTAGGTAAGTCCTCTGTTGAGCTTCGACTTCTCTCCATTACGGTGTCTACAGGCTGCTTTATATGAACTCCGGCAATGGTATTCTTATTCTGGTTGGCATTTTCAACGGTTTCTTGTTCCGAGGTTGGCTCAATGGCTTCCTTCGGCTTCCGACGTGACACACATGTATTTACTCTGTCTTTGCTTCAACTTTCAAATCTTTCTCCCTCAATCTCTAACCGTGCTTACTCCTTATTCGCCACAATTAATTGTTACTGTTGCTGGAACGCCCATCTGTGGCACTACTGCAAACTCTAAGGTAACGGGTTACAGTTTCTTTTGACAATTCGGTCTTTTTCTCCCTCGCTCTATATTTTCTTTCCTGTTGCGATGTATCGCTCACACTGAGAAATGTTGGTTCTACACGTGCTAAGAGTTGCAGTGAGAGAGTTTGGCCATGCTCATCTTGGTTTTGTTTGGTAGGCTCTGCCTCTTCTCAATTCTTGTTAGTTCTTTGTGTGGGTCTTTCAACTTTGGTATCCAATGGGTATTGGTATTTTCCTTTGGTTTGTAATTGTTAAGCTCCTCCAAACCCTCGCATAGTGTTTCATCGTTCTCTGTCTACGCGTGTTCGGCTGTATTTATATTTCATAGTCAAAACCCTCTCCCACGGTTTGTACTCTAGGGTTTGGACGTCCACGGTTTTATGAGTATACAATCGAGTTCTATGTTTCTATTCCACGACCCCTTACGGTTTTGGAAAGGAGAACAATTCAGAACAATGTAATAATATGAAATTTAATTTATCTCGGCTCGTCCATGACTTGCTTTCTCTAGTCTCGTGATTGCTTTCTTCCTGTCACAACAAGTCAAACTAACATCTTTGACCAAATAATCATATATAAACATATCACATCAGGTTAGCTAAAAAAAAAACCATCATAGATCAAAATCATAACTCACATGTAACCATCATTAACCGAAATCATAGATCATATGTAATCATAATAGACTAGAATCATAAATAACATGCATACTTAAACTGAAATAAAATACTGATACTTATCCTTTAGTCAATCCTTAGCTTCTACCTTTGTCCTTATTTTTTACGTGCACCAGATCCGTGGCCACATATGACAAACACCCAGTGCTTTCTCCTCAACCATCTGCACATACACATAGTGTGCATCAAACACATACAACCACACATGATGTACAAAACCATGCACTATGTGCATCTACACCTTACCTACAACTCATACACCTACACCTAGGGTATAATACAACACATATGTACACCTACACCCGGTATATGACAACACATATACATACACATAGTACAACATAATGAATACATATGTCATAATACCGCGACTACACAATGCACATACATAGTACCACATGTCCGCAAGACAACATGTACGACATGAGCACAATACCACATGTACACCAATACCATATGTACAACATGTACACAAAACCACTTGCACAACATGTGCACAACATCACATGTACATGAAACCACATGCACAATGCATACACAACACCACATGTACACCATGCCACCGGTACAACGTGTACACAATACCACATGTACATAGTACCACATGTAGGACATGTACACGACACCACATGTACACATCACCATGTGCATGACATGTACACAACACCACATCTACAACATGTACATGGAACAACATGCTCACATCACCACTTGTACAATCATGCACACAACACTATATGCACATAGAACCATATGTACAACATGCACACAAAACCATATGTACATAACATTACATATACAACATGTACATAACATCCTATGTACACAACACTGCATATCCAACATGCGCACAACACCATATGCACACAACACCACATATCCATCATGCACACATTACAATATGTATGCACCACCTCATATCCAACATGTACATAGATCATATATACCCACTCTGCATATGCAACATTCACGTGACGCTACCTATACCACCCTGTACATAACATTGCATAAAAAACATGTACACACACTATATATACACAACAACACATGCGCATAACATCACGTACGCAACATGTATAACATATACAACATATGCACAACAATAATACCACTCATCCAAAATTACACTGTCTTTACCAAGCAACCTTGCTTCCACCGTCTTATCCATGCTTGTCCCAGCATCCCACAGATCACACTAGTTTCATTTCATTGATGTATCCTTTAGTATAACCTGTCCATAATATAGACATAATATAATCACATAATATCAACTCAGAACCACACGATACTAACCTCATATATTTGTCATTACTACTCTTCCACTTGATTCCTCATAAACCAGGAACCTCTTCATTCCATTCACCTACATAAGCAATCATTCTTCCACAAGAATGATCCCTAATGACCCTGTCTGAATGTGACATAGATACATGGATACTTACACACATATACATAAACGTTAGCATAAACTATCATGATCCTATCAGACAACGATATGCATACATACACATACACACATATGAACATCAACATAAAATAATAATGATCTAGTCAGTCAACGAAATACATACATACATATGTACATATAAACATTAGCATAAAATAATCATGATCCATGATTACTCTATTAGACATGACCTACATACATACATGCATGCATACACATATAGGCATAATCATAATCATGATCACAACATAATTACTATATATCATAAGGTCAAGGTTAAGATAACTCCCTTTATGCATTCAACACATGTGCAACATAAAGAAAAACAGTTCCCAACATAGCCAAGGCATATGGTGCCCCAAATCCATTCACCTTACCTTTCTTGATTACCTTTCCCATGACTATGATGCCATCATCCATTTACACCAATGGACCCAACTAGTCCAACTGGCTGTCATACTCTTGCCTTCAACTGCCCTTATACATGCACCGAGCATCATCCAGGTCTTAACTTACCTGTCAAGTACCACACAACCATCTCCAAGCTCCATTAACTTTCCTCTTTCCAAAACCAATTCCCAAGACTCAAAGCATAAAAGAAAAGACAGGAAAGAAACAAGAAGACGATAGAAAACCAACAACAATATGACACCACAAACAAAGTGGCATGATCATGCACTATACATAACAAAACTGCAAATCAAGCGCAAGAAAATCACAAAATACCAAAATAAAAAGACTAACAATAGACACATGAATCAATTCCCATGGTTCCCAATTCTTCCAAAGGAAATCTTAACCCGAGCCTTCTTCGAGATTTCATGGTAGTCTCTTTTCCATGCAGTCCCCTGCATCATATTGCCTTGAACGCATAACTGTCAATGCATAAATAAACATAACAACATTCTTGTTACCTTACCTTGTTTTTCCAAGCACATTTCCTTGTAACTGAACATGTCCATGCCATCTATTAAGGGATCCAATTCCCTTGACGAATCCGTCCATAACTGGAAACCAGTTGATATACCTGTCAAATACATGTTCAAGGCTAAGAAGACTTCCTGTATGCAAACACTCATTTGTTTCAAATTTGGGTTTCCAAACATAGCCAAAGGAATTTTTGCCCAATTCATTTCTTCTACTTTTTTCCTTGCTGCAATCAAGTCTTACTATGTACTATCACATCACCCAATTGTTAGTTATGTAAACATATCAACTATTACCTTGTCATGCTAATACCAATCATGTTTCCTGCATTTTTCACACATGTCAATCACATATTCCAAATATCAAGACAATCCTATCTATCAATTTGAAATCAGCCTTTACTAAGACTAACAATCATGTCACAATCCATAGTCAACTCATAGTCATTAGTCATAATGCTACAACTATCACCTACTTACACTCAAGTACATGTCAACTATCTCAACACATATGTATCAGTACAACCAACTTAAAACAATATCATTTTGGCAAGAAACCTTATAGACACACACTCATATCATTCAAGTAATTAAACATTCAGACAACAGATAGATGACATAACAAACACTAAACACTCAAACACCAAATAAACAACATAATAAAAAATTCAAGCACGAAGTATACAACATAAGCATGCTTATACCATAATGTATCTCAGGGGAGGCTATCTTATCTGCACAATCAATCCAAATTAGCATGAATCAACTCAAACATAAATAAGGTCATGATATCCATAATAGTCACTAGCTAATAGGTTCACATCATAAACTCAAACAATTTTCATTCATGCATAACAATCACAAATGCACCATCAGTCTATATTAGTATGACATAATATCAAAATATATTAACTCATACCTAAATGTCATAACCATGATCATCTGCATAGGTCAATCCAACATAGCATGATACATATAACATCAAGATCCTAATGTAATAACTCTAATCATCATGTTACTAGCATATAATAAAAACAAGTTATATATCATGCTCATCAACAAAATAGAACCTAATCATCAAGCTAACTATCATATAACAACAACAAGTTAACTTATAACATACTCATCAACAACATATAACATAATCATCAAGTTATCTAACATAAAACAACAATAACAATGCATATAACCACGATTACTATCATTCATGACTATCTAACACATGTGCTTATGACTACACTAATCAACTAGCATCTATCATGCTTTTAATGCTAACATCAATAATATTAAAGACATACACATAACCATAATGAATATAACAATCCTTAACCTACATACCTGCATGCCAAACATACAACCTATAGGATGACGTGCTCTTGCCTCGAGGTCCAATGTTGCAACTTCACTTTGATGTTCTGCATCTCTTGCTCTATCTCAACCAACACATTGCACCATATCATACCAATAGCATAACGATTACCTAATTGCATACAATGACCTCATGCACAACAACCTTCACCATGAAAATGCATGCATAACAATGTATACACACCGACATTCATAATAATGCGTATACACCCATACACTCACGATGACACACCCCACAATAACACCATCAACCTTCACATGGCAACATCACAACAACCATGATCAACACCATGCAAATGAAACAAGCACATGGTCCTACAACACAAGAGCCACACATGCAATTGATACGAATTCATGAACAGCACACAACCCATCCATTTTGAGTGGTGAACCATGCTCTGATACCACTCTGTAACACCCATCTCCCACATCTACCCAAGTAACTAGCCAACCGGGGTAAACATGTGAGGAGAGGCCACTATGACATGATTTGCCTTCCTAAGTCATGTTAAGGAAGTGGAACTAATGGAAACACACCATACAAACATCTAACATCGACATTAGGACCCTCAGGAACCAACCCAATCTTTCTGCCAACTAGCCCCTGGGTCCCACTAACATTTTGGACTACTTGACCTCTAGATGCTCTCATAGGTCTGCAAGCCACTGTCTAGTGACTCTTTTTGTCAATGTTGTGCTAAACGTCCCCGAGATTTGAGCTACCTTTTCAGGTCCATATCCCAGTTCACTGCCCAGAATTGAGTCACATCTTAAGAACAATAAAATAACAAGGAAATGACAGTATAAATGCAATCACTTGAATAAGACCTTGACTGTACACCTACTAGCCATGATAGGCATTTCCTCAAACATATCGTGAAAATGTAATCTACAAGTATAAATAACAGATCTGAGAATAGGGTTCTCATACTTAGCCGAGAATCGCTAAGTAGCATTGGTGCCTCAACACATCAACTTCCATTTCATCGATTAGGTCATAGATACATTGTCCATTCATTTACAAGTAAAAACATGATGAGAGCCATACAAAGCTACTATCATAAAACACATCTATAACCAACATAATAGCAACAAAAATACCAATGAAATCACAACCATATAAACCTCAGCCTTCAACGCACTCTGATATGCTTCCTCAGTGTTATTCGGTGACAAAATACTGATTTCATAAAAAATATCCAACCTTAGCCCATTAACATTCCTAGCTATCCTTTCTGCTGTATCCTATGTATATCTGGTTCACAAATTCACTCGATAGAACTCCTCTATATATTCCCTCACCGTCAATCCTTTCTGTTTCAGATTCTACACCTACCTGTGCAGCGCAATATTATAGTCCTTTGGTAGAAATCTGCCCTTTAACTTGGCCACCATCCTTGACCACGTTTTGATTGGCAGCTTATTCAATCTTTTCCTCTTGCTCTAGACACTATCCCATCATAGGGCTGCGTGTCCCTTCAATTTTGTCGCAACGAACCTTACTCTGTGGTCTTCGCTGATTTCCTCACACTCAAAATACTTATCCATCTTGCTGATCCAATCTAATAAAACTCCAATAGACAGACTGTCGTCATAGGTTGGGAGTTCTCGCTTGGGTTTACTACTTGCTACTAGAACAGATCTCAACAATCTCACTTCTGGGCTCTCACCTTCTGGTCCATCTACTGCTGCTTCAAGTTCCTCCTCGCCTGCATCACCTATCTGCAGGTCTCTTCTTCTCCCTGCCTCCACTGCCTCCAAACGGGTAGCAAGAACTCAAATCTCCTCTCTCAACCCTTCCTCTCCCAATTGTCGAGCACCTCTACCATGACCTCGCCTTCCTCTTTTCATATCCTCAATCAATTTCTCTTGCTCTGATACCACTTTGATGGCACCTAGCCCAACAATTTTATAAAACTATAATAGGGTGATGATTTTTTATGTTTGACTAATGTATGGGAACGATTCTGTAATAGTTGCATGGTTGATTAAATCATATGATAAAGTTGATACGTATGAAATGCAAAGGATATTTTAGCTCTCGGTTGATGTGGAATTTAATGAGTTCATAATGGGCAGTACTTGCCTGGGTGTTTGCGCTTCCCGCTCGTTCCTAGACTCTTCTCCCTTGTTCGTTAGCTCTTCTGGTCATTTTCTATAGTTCGTCGAGGGTTTGTTCCCTGGCTCTGCAAGCCTTAATAGGCAGTTATATTGTATGTCGTGGGTGTTTCTGGTTGTTCGTCAATGTATTCATGTTGGTGTTTGCTCCTTGGTCTGTAGACTGTTCTCGCTTGTCCAACGATGGCTTAGGTAAGTCCTCTGTTGAGCTTCGACTTCTCTCCATTACGGTGTCTACAGGCTGCTTTATATGAACTCCGGCAATGGTATTCTTATTCTGGTTGGCATTTTCAACGGTTTCTTGTTCCGAGGTTGGCTCAATGGCTTCCTTCGGCTTCCGACGTGACACGCATGTATTTACTCTGTCTTTGCTTCAACTTTCAAATCTTTCTCCCTCAATCTCTAACCGTGCTTGCTCCTTATTCGCCACAATTAATCGTTACTGTTGCTGGAACGCCCATCTGTGGCACTACTGCAAACTCTAAGGTAACGGATTACAGTTTCTTTTGACAATTCGGTCTTTTTCTCCCTCGCTCTATATTTTCTTTCCTGTTGCGATGTATCGCTCACACTAAGAAATGTTGGTTCTACACGTGCTAAGAGTTGCAGTGAGAGAGTTTGGCCATGCTCATCTTGGTTTTGTTTGGTAGGCTCTGCCTCTTCTCAATTCTTGTTAGTTCTTTGTGTGGGTCTTTTAACTTTGGTATCCAATGGGTATTGGTATTTTCCTTTGGTTTGTAATTGTTAAGCTCCTCCAAACCCTCGCATAGGGTTTCATCGTTCTCTGTCTACGCGTGTTCGGCTGTATTTATATTTCGTAGTCAAAACCCTCTCCCACGGTTTGTACTCTAGGGTTTGGACGTCCACGGTTTTATGTGTATACAATCGAGTTCTATGTTTCTATTCCATGACCCCTTACGGTTTTGGAAAGGAGAACAATTCAGAACGATGTAATAATATGAAATTTAATTTATCTCGGCTCGTCCATGACTTGCTTTCTCTAGTCTCGTGATTAGAACTGTTGTTATGTATATTCGGTTTGTTAATTGAAATGTTTTGTGTTGCTTTGCCAAATACTGTAGACGTGCTAATGATTTTATAGAATAATGAAAGTTTCATTTGGACTTGATTTCTTGGCCGGTAACAGTTCTCGTTATGCTCCTCCTCGTTTTGTCTTCGTTCAATGTTATAGAAAGACCACAAACTCTAGTGTTGTTTCTGTTCTTTAATATTGTTAATTGAATTGGTTATTCCTCTTGGGAAACATAAAAGAAAATACTATTTTATAGAATATGTAGTTAGTGGCTATATACTCAAACAACTTTCAATCGAACTCAGTAAATGAAAATAGACACATAGATGGACAACAATCTCGATTTCTCTGTTGCTATTTTTTTTTTATTTGAGTGCGAGTGGTCTTGAACTGAACCCCTCCATCATTTACTCCTGTTACATTTATAGCTTTCCTGTTAGAGTTTAATGAAAATGTACAGTTGTTTTTCAGTTAAACTTTTACAGTTATTTAGTTGCTAGTCATTAGTGCCACATTAGGACAAGATTTTTTTTCCACATACATTGTCGTTTTCCTTTTAAAATAACAGAATAATCTTGACTTGTTAACAAGAGACAAATGATTATTCCTAAGTGTTCAACTACCTTTAACTAAGTGAAAAAGAATAAAATTAAAATCCCTACCTACTTTCGGGTCAACCAACATAAAGACTAATAAAAGTAAATTCAACATTTCTTTGACCGGGCAGAGACTTCACCCAGTCATGGTGAGCTAGATGATAAAAGTAAATTCAACTTTTCTGTGACCGACAGAGACTTGTCATGGTGAGCTAGATGCTCCTGTTTTGCTTTAAGTTTTTTATTTGGGATATTTGGTTATGAAAAAATAAAATGATTTATGAAAAACTTGAAATGACTTTAACCCAAGTAATTATAAAAATAAGGTTTCTTAAGGGGAGTTAGAAAGCTACTAAAGAAAAACATAAAAAGGTGGAGCGGTGGGATTTCTTTAAGGGGGCTGGTCAAATCCTAAGAAAAACATAAAAAGCTCAAGTAGTGGGATTTCTTTAAGGGGGTTGATCAATGAATCCAACATATGTGTAGAGCAATAGTTATTTTTTTTTTGCAAGTTATCTTTTTTTATTATATATTTAACATATTAAAGAAATAAATATGTTGAACTTTAAGCTTTGTAATTTATCTTTAGAAAAAAAGACAAGAAATCAAGATAGACAGACAAGAAATAAATTTGTTGAATTTTATGCTTTGAAAGTATTTTTGAAAACAACACTAAGTTGAATTTTATGTTTTGAAACTATTTTTGAAAACAACAATAAATTAACTTAGATAGATAATTGGAGATTTCAAAATGTTAATAATTTAACCAACCATAAATATGAAATTTAAATTTTGATATTTACTCTACTCAAAAATCAAATACAATATCAAAAAAAGTAGATAATGTTTTTTTTATCCATATTTATAAAGAATTCAACCCAAAATAGAATAACAATCTAAATAAAATATTTTATTTATTGTTATTAAAAGAGAAACATACATCCTAAATACTGAAAAGTAGTTTTTCAATTAAAAAAAATGGTTTCAAAACCTATTTCTAATTCGTATCAGGATATAAGTTACACCAAGAATTATGTATTACTCATCTGAGCCATTTTGGTTAGAGATGCAGTTTTATACCTCCGTATTTTGAAATATTACCGTGAAGAAGTAAATAATTAATGTCGGCTCAATGAAAATTTGAATGCACTCTCTTAAAACTAATATAAATATACACGGCGTTGAGTCATTTGTCCTAAATTCAAAACGCTAATCGATGCGATCTTCTGAAAAGGTGAAGCCTGTGAATATTTTGAACGAAAGGTGAAGCCTGTGTAAGAGCAAGAACAATAACGAAGACAAGGCCGTAGCACTGCGAAACATGGCAAAGAGTAAGAGCAAAAACAATACAGAGGTGAAGAGCAAAAACAGCAGCAAAGGCAATCTTATAACGCTCGAGGAAGGACGGTCTATTGTATACAAGGGTATCATAAAGTTGAGAAACATCGTGGAAGGAGTTGAGGGGTGTGTTGAGTTTACTCCAGAGGAGTATATCGATCTTTACACAACTATATGCAACATGTGCAGGCAAACTCATCCTCATAACTATGCATATGAGTTGTTTGACTTATACAAGAAATCCATTGAAGAGTATCTCACAGATATTGTTTTACCGGCTTTAAGGACACAGCAGGATGATTTGTTGTTGTTAAGAGAACTTGTGAGACGTTGGGAAATTTACAAGGTGATGTGTAAACGGCTGTCACACTTTTTTAATTATTTGGATCCTTGTTCTAACTATGGAAACTCTAACTATGTGTCCGAGGTATGTTATAAAGCTCATCTCTCCAGCTTTACAGCGAGGAGTTTCCAGGAACTCATCTTCAAAAAATTAAGAGACAATGTGGTGAATTCTGTTATTGTTCTTGTTGATAAAGAGAGGGATGGAGAACAAATTGACAGCGCATTATTGAGGAACGCTGCTCGTTGCTTTCTGGAAATTGAACATGATGAAATGTCGGAGATCCCAAGATCCTTTAATGGACAAACTTATTATGAAAAAAAGTTGTTGAAAGCTGCTGCTGCTTACTATTTTCAAAAGGCTGCTTCGTGGTCTGTGGAGTATTCTTGTCCAGATTATATGCTGAAGGTGGAGCAATCTTTGAAACGTGAGATGGAAGTCATTGCCCCGTTATCTGTGTCCCAATCCCCAGATTATAATTCCAACTATGATTTCCAAAGGATAATAAGTAAAGTAAAAGATGAACTCCTTTCCACTGAGTATGCGATCAATGTTCTGCAAAATGAGTGTTCAGGTTGCCATGTCTTACTGAAGGAAGAGAAGATACATGATCTTTACAGGATGTACATGATGTTCCGTGAAATACCTAAAGCTTTGGAACTCATAGTAAATAGCTTTGGTGAACATGTAGTTAGAGAAGCGACAGCATTAGTTAAAAAACAAGAGAAAACCATAAGCAAAGATTCACATGAAAGAGATAATATAGGTGGCCAGAAAGAACAGTTGGCATTTGTTCAGAAAATTATTGAATTGCAAGACAAATACTCGGATTGTGTAAAGAATGTATTTCAGAACAATGAGCGTTTCGATGAGGTTTTACATAATGCACTTTGGTCAACCTGCAACATTGGAGTTGCAGGAAGCAGAAGCGGCCCAGAATTGCTGGTTACATATTGCCCTCTCCTTGAGAAAGGTGGGGCTAAAAATTTATGCCATGATGATATTGAGGGTAATCTCGAAAAGGTGGTGAAAATTTTGGCTTGTGCCAGCAATAAATTTCTTGTGGCTGAAATTTATAGTAAGAAACTAACTCTTAGACTTCTGTTTGACACGAGTGCAAATGAAGATATCGAACGGAGTACAGTGTCGAAGCTAAAACAGCACTGTGGTCAAGAATATACATCAAATTTAGAGGCCATTCTAAAAGATTTAAGCAGAGCAAGGGAGGACCAAAATAAGTTTAAGGCATACCTTGATAATAACCCAAATATACATCTCGAAATTGATTTCAGTTTTAAAGTGTTGTCTCGTAGAATTTTGCCGAGCGGCAGATTTTCTGAAATCAATCTTCCTTTAGAGCTGCTCAAATGTGTAGAGGTATTCCAAGAGTTTTATTCTACACAAACTGAAAAGCGGAAACTTACTCGGATATATCCTGTGGGCATGTGTGAAATTGTAGGTTGGTTTGAAGCGAACACTCCAACAGAAATGATAGTTACAACTAATCAAGCACCGGTGTTGCTGTTGTTTAATGACTCTCCAAAGTTGAGTTATTCAGACATCAAACATCAATTGAATTTGCCAGATGAAGATCTAGTTGCAGTCTTAAACTCACTTGCATGTGGAAAATATAAAATTCTTCTCAAACAGCCCAACAATAGAACATCTACTGTAGCTGACAATTTTGAATTCAACCACAAATTTAGATCCAAAGAAAGGAAGATTCGGGTTCCATTCCCAGAGGTTGTTGAAGAGAGTAAAGTCTCTCAGCGTGTTCATGAGAAGAATCAACGCTTTGTAATTGATTGCTACATAGTTCGCATCATGAAGTACCGAAGAATTTTACTTCAAGAACAACTGGTGAGTGAATGCATTGAACAAGTGAGAACGCTAATAAATCCAGAGAAGCAAGCGATAAATGAAAGGATTGAAAAATTGATAAAAGACGTTTACATCGAAAGAGACGAAAAGGATGCTCAAAAATTAATATATGTGCCGTGACAAGGCCTGTATTTAGAATCATTTGGTATAAACCTGACAATGTTATAATTTTTTCAGTGTGAAGTGTTTAAATAAGTGTTTAAGAAGCACAAAATTTATAATAAACATAAACTGATTGATGAGCCATTCTTTTTTAATATGTTTTAGTTTTCCAAAATATTTGAGTGCGACATTTCGAAACGCGGCATCTCATTTAATAAGCTGCATATTGTCGAGTTCTATCAAATCAATATTTTCATATTGTTGTAATTTTTATGAGTGATACATACATTGCTATGGATTTGGGTTGGATGTGAATTTTTTCAAATGTTTATTTATTGTTGGAAGAGTTTTCATGCTCTACTATGCTGTTTCTTTGTAAATTTTTTTGCTAAA
>APFE030509359.1:143392-156501 GCA_000404065.3 Pinus taeda | reverse complement strand
TCTATGCTTTGATGGTATTATGCTGCTTTGACTCTACAGGTGTTCTTTGAAGCGGGACACGTAAGGAAGGAGTGGCAAGGCTCTGTCAAAGGGGAGAGGAAACAAGCAAGGAGCCAAGCGAAAGACTAAGGTTGGTACTCTTTGCTTCTCTCTCGTCTATCTCTCATAAATGAAAACGCAAGTAACTTTAGTTTGTTTATTTCTAAGATAGCTACTCATCTTAGTGGAACTAGTAGCTCTAAATGGACACTAGTTTTCCCGATAAAAAAATGGTGACTCCACTAGGGAGCGAATAGCTTGTTTGCTTGTTTCTATTTGTTTACTTTATAAGCTACAGATAGAGCCTAAAGTTAAGCCAGCTAGCCTTCGAAAGCTTTTGCTATGCAACTACAAAGTAGATCAACGCTGCTTCAGTCAATCTCTGGGTTAGTTTATGAACTGAACATCTGACTTGCAAACATCCTAAGTGCCCTGGTGGTAGCTCAAGTAACCTCATTAGATCAGCCCCTATTCTTTGTGTTTACTGCCTATCATTAGCTTAGCCTAAATCCCTAAACTAGCTGCAAACTGTGAGAAAAAACCGAGCCCAGTCTCGTCACTGGACCATTGTACTGTCTCTCATTGGCAGTCTGGATGCATTGCACCTCCCGTGTGTTGCAGGTGAGATGAATCCCTGTTTCCCTGTGTTACAGGTGCAATGATTAGGTAAGACTGTTTCTGCCTCTAGATTTTGGGTTTCTCTTCATTATCTTAACCTTTATTCAGTAGTTTTGTTTTCTATCATCAGTAAATCATTGTTGAAACTCCTTTTATTTGCAATATTCAGCCTCCATTGATAAAGAATTATGAATGTTTTTATGTATTTTTCGTCATTTACAGTTCTCCTTTGCAAACAGTAGCTTAATCGAACTGTCATCTTTTGATTTGAAAGTGTCACAAGTGTTGTTTTCAGTCAAAGAAAAGAGTCTTCCTCTTTTTTTATAGTGGATCACACTTTTGCCATTGCATTTGATTTGAATTAATAGTATTTCAAGTGTCTAAACCAGTTTTCAATTCGAAATCGCAAAGTTTCGTCTTAGTCTTCCTTTTGTTTTTTGAAAAGAAAATTGTTAGTACTGTTGCTTTGAAAGAAAATAGTTCAAATCTGTACTTAGCATTCTTTTTGTCATTCACACATTAAGAAATCGAAAAACAAATACATGCATGTGCATTTTCTTTTAGACTGCGTGTGAAAATTGATTTAGGACAGTGCATCTTAGTGTGTGCTCTTTGCTCTATGTTGAAAGAATCTTACTTCTCTTTCCTTAGTAGCTAGGATTTTCATCGCAGAAAAGAAATTAAACGATTGTTTATCGTCTTAGATTGCATATTTAGGAATTGTATATCTACATCACGCGGTCAACCTTAAAGGCAAACTTCTTAAGAAAGATCAACTGTAAAATAAATTTCAATGAACATAAAAATTCTTTGGAACCTAAAACACAACATCTAGAAGTCTAGGCTAGAGATGTATTCCGATGTCATAAAGCTTGGTAATTATCGTTTTCATTGTAGGTTGGGTGATTTCTCCTCTTTGATACAACAAGTGCCAGTACGGACTTATGCTCCCATGTACCGTCGAGTATATATTGGGAGACTGCAATAGGCTATATCCTTTATCCTTAGGAAGCCATGTCTGCCGCCCTATCGATCGCAATGTACTAAACACAGCATTCGGGAAGATTGACTGCCATACCTTAAAAAGTATTCTGCAGTTTTGCGATTGGTTTGGTAATCCCTTTGTCTAGATTTCTAGAGTAGTCACTTTCGTTCCTTTTTAAACTCCTTAAAATAAAAGGTCCATCTGAGCACTTGTCACTTTAGGCTCATTAAAAATCGAAGGCGACTAGAGTCATCTTTAGCTTTTTCTTGACTCTTAAAAATTGAAAAAGAAAATTGTGTCAAAGCGTCATAAAATTTATTTTAATCGGAATAACATAATTATTCCCTCATTGGTCTTAGGTTGAGAAAATGTAGTCCACCAATCAAGGATTTCCCCTTGGAGGAATCCTAGTCCCTTCTCCTCTTAGGGAGATGTTGGTGCACCTCATATGGCCACATTGTCCCTTCCGGGATTGACAATTAGCCTGCCAGTATGGCTTTTTTCGACCTCTGTCATTTAAAACACCGTGATTTCTGAGCAATCAAATCAGCAACCGGATGATACTATAGTTACCCCCCAACCTTCTACTTCATTTGTTTCTCCCTCTCCTTCTTCCTCTTCGCTTGGTGAAGCTAGTAAAACTAAAAACCAAGTAACTGAGAAGAAGAAGAAAGGGAAGGAGAAGAAGAAGAAGAAGCCAATGGTAAAAGGGGGAAACCATGCATCGTCTGGCGAAAATCCACACACTGCACCATCCAAACCTAAATCTCCATGTGTCACTTGCAAGGGAGACCACTATCATCGAGATTGTCCTTGCATCCCACGGATCTTAAGGGACTAGTCTCCCCGCTTGCACAACTCGGTGTCCTCAACCTCTGACAATCATGTTGAAAGTACACCGTCAACTAGTGAAAACAAAGTCAATGGGCAAAAAGGAAGATCTAAACTTCCATGTAGACTGTGTGAAGGCGCTCATGCCATCCACCATTGTCCCTTCCTAGATGAAGCTAAAAGAGTCTTGGATAACCATCCTGCTTCACCGCTACGGCTTCCTCCTGGATACAAGAAACTCTTGCTAAGTCCGTCACTAGTTGAAAATCCAACTGACACACCTTTATGGTCGGTCGAAGCATCTATCGTCGAAGATAAACCCTCTAAGTCCACACTAGACCAAAGTCAACAGGTCGAGATGGCAGTCGACCCAGTCTTGTCTTCAGAAGGTCTACCTTCAAATGATACAGTCACCAAAGAGAATGAGAATGACATTGTTCAAATTCTTTTCGTCAAAAAAAAATCCAATGAACATGAGGGAAATCTACCCATTCCTTTACCGTAGGAAGGAATTTCATCAGAGATTTACCCAACCGTTTATTCGGTCCCTCCTCCAAGCAATCTAGTCGTTTCCTTCTATTGGAATCTACTAGGCAAACCCCGTCTACCATCTAATGTACCACCTGGAATCATAGTACAAGCTTACAAAATGATCATGGTTGGTGCTATCATAGATGAAGGGGCTTCTGTGAGTATCCTTTCCTCAACTGCTTGGAAAGTGCTTGCTTCACCATCACTTCTGCCTGAGATTCAAATTCTGATAGGCTTCAACAAAGGAACCAGTTGATCGTTAGGTATCCTTCCAAGTTTTCCTATAACTTTGAGAAGGAAAACCATTTACTTGAATGTGATGGTAGTCCAAGGACCTTTATATTACAATTTACTCCTTGGGCGTGACTACATTTATAGCATGGGAGCTATTGTCTCTTCACTCTTTCGAGTGATGTGTTTCCCGCATGAAGGCAGAGTGGTCCAGCTTTCATTCCCCTGTTCAAACATAGCTACTAGTCAAGTGGCATCCCTAACTGGTCTTTTTGCACAAGGAATGTCTCATCAATCTCCATTCAATCCCCCTGATGAACGCGAGTGATTCGGTGAATGTGGCTAAACCCAGGGGGCATGCACCCTAGTCTGTTTCGGCAGGAAAACTTCAGGTATAGGGTAGGTTTCTACGGAGTATATATGACTAGTCTGACACACTCGTCCATTTAGGAAAATGGGATTAGACTGGAATAGGATTCCCTTGTCAAAGGTTAGGTGATTAGAATTGGAATCACCTTCATCCATTTTGATGGACAAAGCCAAGGAAGTGTTTTTGTCTACTACGCAGGTGGAACCATCTTGATAATGCAAGAAATTTTGTATGGTAACCTGGAAACTCTACTTCTCTATACCTGGGGGCATGCAAACCTTTTTGCATGTAAGTGAAAAGTGACCATTTATTTTCTTAGTTTGTAGGTTCTCAACCCTTTAGACTCGTAGGTTGGTCATTCCTAGCTTGCATAACAAAGGCTTCAGAGCAAAGTTTCGAATGGGGCAAGATCCCTAAAAAATGAACCTATCGATGGGACATCCTTATTATATGACTAGCATGAGCAGTTTTACGCGAAGTTCAAGCTCGTTAAAAAATAAACCTAGCAATGAGCATATGTTCCCCCAGAGTTTAAGCTCATTAAAAAATGAACCCATCCGTCGGTAAATAACCATTGTGATCGCATAATCATTAGCTTTTGAGCCTTGGTCGTGTTCTTACCATCACCTTCACTCTTTTTTAGCCAATCATATGCCTCCATTTGATTGTTTACCCTTTTGAGGAAAATCTGCGACGAGTGATTCTATTAGCCACTTTCTTTACACTGCCATGATTGAAAAAGTTCCAAACCTTACTTGGAACCAGCTACTACCCGAAATATCACTCATTCCTCAAAGACAAGTCTCCTTGAAGCTCTTTTCATATGACTCGTAAAATATGAAATATTTCCGAGCAATTTTCCTCTTCAGCTCGTTAAAGCGATCGAAAGTGCCATCCCTCCTCTAGATTTTAATCTCTTTGGACCTGAGGGATCATTACACAAAAAGATCGAGTGCTTGTCTTGTTTGGCTTGTTAAAACTATTGAAAAGTCATCCCTTTCGTATTATTTTATACTTTTTCAGACTTAAGGGATTATATTACGAAAAAGGATTACTGGAGTTTCCTTTCCATCTCTTTTCAGACCCTTTAAAATTGAAAAGGACTGAGTTATCTTTTTCATTAAACTTGTTAAAAAAATAGCAACAAACTTTACCATGTAGACAAGAGCGAGTTTCACTGTCGCTAGGCTCATTAAAACATAGCGACGGGTTTACCTGAAGGGAAAATTATAGAACAAGCATATGTTATCCTCCTCAAGCTTGACAAAACTAAAGAGGTACTAGTTAGCAATGACTGGGGAAAAATTGGGAAGAAAACTTGAAGAAACTTTATTGGTAGCAGGTCACTCTTGAACATGACACTTTCACTCCATCACCATGATTGAGTCAGGTTGGGTTATTCCATTCACCGGTCATATCACCATTGGTCCTTCGTACCATCCATTTTGGGGTTAACGCTACCAATCCATTTCAGTGTCACTGATATGTTCAAGAGAAGTCGCTCAGAGAATTCACCAACCTAGCTTAAGCCTCATCCGCTGCAATACCTTCACGCTTCATTCTTTCATGACCGCCACCCTGAACCTTGTATCATCAGATCGTTTTCACCTCCAAAAAAATGATTTACTCTGTTTTGTGTCGTAGATGTGGGATTCATTAAGGCCCTCCTATGATGGGTCACTTCTTTTCGACATCAGCTCATTATCCAAGAAGTTGACTTAGGAACAACCCTTTCAGTACTTTGAAGCTTGCATGCCTCAATGGCAATTTTCTCACTTCCAGCGACATGTTTACATCAATGGCCTTCGACTGGGAGATTTTGCGTGGTGTTCGACATCGACTCATGTATTCGCACCATGTGAATTGTACTACCGTACCTTGAGGGCCATCATCATTATCGGTGATTCCTCTTGCCCCTGTTAACAACTTACATCATTGGCTGGTAATCAGACAATGTCTTTCCATGTTCGACGTTTAAACATCCTTTCACATGGATCGACTTGTACTTCGAGCGAATATTGAATGAGTTTGAAGACCCAGGATCTAGTTTCATCCATCCGGGATGCAATATATTCAGGAAAATAAAGACATCAAATGTACATTATAGCTGCGCAGATAATCATCCAAGCTAAGCAATGATGGCTCTACCAGAATCATCAGTCTGCCACACAGACGGTTGTCTGTCCTATGTACATCAAAATGAATTTATAAAGCTGAGCATGGGAATGCCCACCTCTGCTAGATCATGAAAGTATTATGAACATAATGTATTGTATTGTATCTTATTACAGGTCACTTTCTAGTTCGAAAAACCTCGGATCCTCATGATAAAGCATTTCACCCAACATAAGAAGATTTACGACCTCATGCTTTAGGGGGAAACTACTCTAGAAATATTTGGGCACTGAAACCCCAATCTCATATGTCCATAAACCAAGGGCTTCTAAGCCCCTAGAAGTGTTGTTTCATACCCTAAAGGAACAAGTTCAGCTGATTACATCATCTCCCAGAAGTTCTCCCTGAAAAACTACTCCAAACTGGTCAAAACTGGACCATACAGACTGCTTAGTGCTAAGGGTGTGATGCATCTCACCTACAACATGCAGAAAGTGCGATGCATACTGAAAAGCCCTTCTGTAGGGTGCAATGAGCAAGAGTAGACAAATGGCAGAGGTAGTTGGCTAGGTGGAAACCCAGAGAATCTTCTAGAAACTGCCCATTTGACACTTGCCTCTCTGAATTTGCCAAGGGATGAGTAAGAGATCATGAAATCTCTAAGTGGAACCAAAAACTATCAGAGAAATGACACTAATCAAAAACCCAGAAGCTGACTCACCCACCTACAAATATCTATATATGGATCCCTCATCCTAGAGATCCAGAGGCTGGAATTTTGTATCTTGTAAGGAAGTGTTGTTGGTTTCTCTGTGGAACATCATAGTGTTGGGTGATCTAGCTTTTCATGAGGTGAAGAGAGCTTTCATGCTGGAAGGATGGCGTTGGGTCAGATCAATGGGTTGTAATCCTCTCTTCTACTACTTCTATCAATAAAGCTATTTGAGTTTTCCTCCATATTCTTGTATATCTCTGAATCTTGTGTTGATATATGCATTTGTATGGTTAATATATATTTGATCCTATATTTTTTATGGTTATAGATCTTTATGCTTTGATGGTAGTATGCTGATTTGACTCTATAGGTGTTCTTTGAAGCAGGACAAGTAAGGAAGGAGTGGCAAGGCTCTGTCAAAGGGCAGAGGAAACAAGCAAGGAGCCAAGTGAAAGACTGAGGTTGGTACTCTCTGCTTCTCTCTCATCTATATCTCATAAAGGAAAACGCAAGTAACTTTAGTTTGTTTGTTTCTAAGATAGCTACCCATCTTAGTGGGACTAGCAGCTCTGAACGGACACTAGTTTTCCCGATAACAATTGTGGCAAAGGAAATATGCTAAGGAAACCCGAGTCACTCTCCCAACTGAATTGCTCTCATTCTCAACCAAATTATTTACCATAGAAGTCTCTATACATCCTAGCAACCATCCCAAGTGTGCCAACTCCCTTCACTACCCCACACAACACAAGGAATATACCCTTTTTATGCTAACCCCTTGAGTATACTAGGTGGATTTCCTTTCTCTATACTACAATCCTTTAGGAAATCTCCTCTATATTTAGTGTCTTTAATGTGTTCAATTTATTATCTACTTTAGATATCAACCCAACATATTCATATCTTGGCTCTTAAATACTCAACGAGTGACTACAACATTATACAAGAAAATGGCAATGGTTCTTCTAACCCAATTTCTAGGCTTCTTCAAAGTCTTATGTCCATCTCTCACCCAAGGTCATAGTTTTTTCTTCCATGACTCTACCTAGTCAATTCTTACATGTTCGCACTACATTTAGCGCTAGCATAACATGGGAATGCATGTGTAAGTAGAACCAATTGAATGGATGGAAAAGCATAGACCAGAATGAAGTGAATGAAATGGTTATCAAAATGCATGAAGGGAGTACACAAGAAAAATTGATGGTTTAAATTTCATGCAATTTGAATTCCCCATGGAGATGGGATCTCTCTCACACTCCTCTAGCCTTTTATTCAACCCACATGCTCTCATAACTATGGAAGGAGGAATCCCCCAATCATTGTCTGCATTCAATGATTAGCGATTAAGATCTTTAACAAGGCACATGGTAAAAATATGAAGGCTAGGAGACTTAAGTAAATCATGACCGTTTATTAACTCCTAAGACCTTCATTCTTCTTCCCCTCTAATGGACTCATAACCTCTCTCTTTATCTTCTATATCTAACATTTAGACTTTTATTTTAATCTTTAAAATACTATGTACATTTCTTAATAGTAATATGATAAGCCTACCTCATAATGCATAAAAAAAATGTATTAATTGAAAATACATTCCTAAACATTAATTATTGAAGCCTTGGCTTTGAACTTCACACTAACCATTCATATAAGATATTTACATCTTTTACATTCAAAATCATTTACATAATCTAATTCTTATCATTAAAATACTTATTAATTTGTGATAGTTATATAAATAAACGTATGAAATACAACAACTTAGAAAGGTCAACCTAGTCGGGAATATTAAAGCTGGCTGACCTAGGTTACCATATATTCAACAGGTCGACAAACATAAATTCATTGATGTCATGGTTTACAAGACCATTTAGAAAACCCATAACCAATGAGGAGAATATATGATTGCTTATTTACTCACCACCATATTCACCATATGATTAGAAAGGTGTTTAGGTCACTTTAGTGTATAAATACGTAAATGAAAGTGCTAGGGTTTTTGGACATGAAGATAATAAAATGTTATACATGATGTGACTAACTGAAATATTAAAAAAAAATAAAGTCATGATTTGCTATACATAAAAAATGAATAATTTTATAATTTGAGATATTAAAATGGCAATGTTAGAGTTTTAGGATATTCTATTGTACATTGTATAGAGTTACTTGGATTAAATTAGAATATTTATATTAATAAAGTTTCAATACTTTTATAATTATGGTTTATAAGGTAGGATTTCACTTTTTTTTCATATTTATTATAGTATTATTTTCTTTGAATAAAAACTATTTTTATTTTTAATGTAGATTTTTGGGAATATTTATTTTTAAGGAATGTGGAGTTAAATGTAAGAGTTCAAAAAATTATGCAATTATATTTTATTTTAATTTTTAAAGATTATGTAAATATATTAACAATTAGGAAAAATATATAATATTAAAAAGTTATAAATGATATAATCCCACTAATACATAAGATATTTCACCAGCGATGATTTGAAATTGATCATAGATTCTTATATATAAACTTTCTTATACAACACCATTAAAGAGTCAATCTCTGCTGGCTTAGTAAAGCATCATCAATATTGATGCTCTATTCATCTCTATCTCAATGGTCGAATTGTGCATGTATTTAGGAAATTAAATAATTATTCCTAAAACATATATACACTTTGAGTAATTGTTTGCCTGCACTTTTTAAATTTATTTTTGTAGTTCAGGAACTTTCTCATGTAACATTATTAAGGGCCAATTTATTTTCTTTTAGGTGAGTCTCATAAACTTTAATGCTCTATTTATTTTTATTGATGTGATTGATTCTATGTATTTTTTTTAAAAAGGTTAAATAATTTATTTAGGTTTTTATAGATTGAAGAATGTCCATAAAAATTAATCATGATGATAATGATGATGGTTAACGTCCGCTGAGACCAAATAATGATCTATCGGACCTAAAAAGACAAATTATTTATTTTGATTTAAGATTTTATTCCGATGCTCAAAAATCTTGGAGAGAAGCCTCCCGAGTTCACTATAATTTTGGCATTGTAAAAGGCTAAGAAGGTCAGTATTGTAACAAAGGTTGTGAAATTGAGATCTAATGTGGTTGTATGCAGGGCACTCTAAGAGGAAGTGGTTTTCATCCTCGATGCTCCTATTCTCACAAATATGGCAGATCCTTTCTATCCATGGCGTTTTAGGAACTACCCAGCGGCCAGTTTCACTATGGAGCTCATGAGAATTCGTTCTAATCTTTGCTATATTAATTTTCTTTTTAGAGCTAGTTAGAATAGAGAGATACTTTTGATCTTCAAGGGTGGGGTTGATGACCTTCTTATAATAACTTAATTTTCTTTTAGACGCTAAATCTTTCTCACACAACAATTTTTCTTTGAACTTAGAAGTAACAATATCTTTAATGTTATTTATGTTTTGCAAAGCATCATTCTCATTGATCTCCCAATAGTTTAACGAGGCCCTTGTGTCCTTATGCCATCCTCGGTTAAGCCTTAGGTGATTTTGGCTGGAATTTAAAGCTAGCTTAGGAAGTCTATGATTGTCTATGTTATTGAGGTTGTGCTTGTACATCAGAAACCTGGGCATAGCTAGGCTCTCAATAGAAGAAAGACCTGCTTCTATAAGGAGAATAGGATAGGGTGTATTACTTTTAATTTTTAGGAGAATATAAAGATTCATGTGCATTTTTATGCTTATAAATATTTTAAACTAAAAAGTTGAGTTTATTATTAAAAAAACGTATTTAAATATATATATATATATATATATATATAAATACAATTAATTATGTCATATTAATATTATTCAAACTAAACATAAATACAATTAATTATGTCATATTTAGGCCGATAGGCCTTTCCTATGCATCAACTTTTAGTCAACACTTTCATTATGATCCGTTCGATCAGATGAGACACTTTCAACCGTGGATCTAAATTAGAAAAGGAAACAACGAAAAATCAAGAAAGCACAGAAAGTCAAGAAAGCCAAAGTGCTCGTTTTGGCAAAACACAAGATTTTATGGACGCCATGCACTACAGTATGCATCAGCCTTGTTGTTTCTATTATAAAGCACTGGTCAAGGAGCTTTCCTCCCTCTGCCTCTTCAATGCAATTGCCATGTGTTTCATTCATCCCATAGCCGAAAAACAGGAAAATAGGTGGCTGGAACTATGCCTGGGCAGAGAATTTCTTGTCCCAGATGAGCAACCAATAAAGCAATTGCTTTGCCTATGCTAGAATCAGTTCGGCCTTTCAAGGTATTTATTAGGCAATCTTGATCTGGAATTCAAGATTTGCAGGGGTTTTATGGCATCCAGGGTGCTTCCATTCGTGAGTCGAAGAACCTGCAGAGTTTGGTCCTCAACAACGTCTGATGAATTCCGTTACACCAGTTCCCATAACGTGAATTCCTCTTCGAAAACCCTGCAATATTCTTCGGTGGCCGCAGCCACGGCTCCTCAAGTTTACGCAGATTCCGTCAATGGAGCCATTAATGCTCCTGCTGCCGTTCACGACTTCGGAGATAGGGATTGTTCTTCGGCTTAACAACGAGGAAGCTTATTACTTCGCTTTTCAATATCCTTCTTGTTTCCTGCGAGCCTGTCATGGATCTACTCTGCTTCTGTTTAAGACATTCCTCACCAGAACCATGGCGGAGCTAAAGCAGCTAGCTGATTGTAATGGTGTTTAAGGTAAAGGCAGTTCCCTCACATGCGTTTGGGTTCTCTTATTTTAAGCTCAAGTTTAGTGTGAGATTACTGACCAGCCAATTTGTTAACACTTACTCTGCTAAATGAGAGTAAAGTTTTCTTTAAATTTGTTCATTCTTTACTTTTCCTTATATTTCAAGATTGTGTGCCAAATTTGACGTGAAATTGATTGTTTATCAAGGATGAATGTTTATAGACAACCTGCACAGGCTCCAACAAGTGGAATTTTAGTCCAAGTGACGTCGTCAGCACAGGCTCCAACAAGTGGAATTTTAGTCCAAGTGACGTCGTCATGGGATGTAGTCATAACAGGTTAGGAATACGAGGTGTTCTCCACTATGTGATGTTGCATTTGAATCCTCACGGTCATTTTGGTTTAAATTCTGCTTCTATTTCACCTGTCTATTGCTGCATTTTGAGTTTTGCAAGGCATTCTGGTTTCCTCTAAAAATAAGGTTTCATTAAATTTACGCTTTCTTGTAGTGATTGTTGAGATGTTGGGGTAAGGGTTTGGTAGATTAAGACATGCAGACGAAAAGGTTTATTCGCAATTTTTTCAAAGGTTTCCAAACACATTACGCTTCCTTTCTTTGTGTAGAAATATTATCCTTCAGATGCCTATATTGTCTTCTAGGTTTTAAGTTAGTTTTTAGAAAAGGCGTATATATTTTTATTATAATTCGCCCATAGGCGTATACATTTCAACCTGGGGATGGATGAAGGCTTGGGAAATTATATATATATTTTTTAATCAACGAACCAGATTGAATGTCCTGGGAATATCCTATGAATATTCTTGGAAATATGTTACGACTATCCTTCGTCTGAGTGTGCAATGGACGGATGCAATTTCACATAGGGTAGTCAAAAGGGTTACTCTTTTGCGTTACAATCTGTAGAAATTAATTTTTAATTAATTAAAACCCTGAGTTGAAGCATTTCCATTCTCCCCCTAATCGTTCCTATTATGTTTCAATAACAAGTCCCAAGTTACAATGAATTTAACCGACTGTCTGTTCCAATTCATTCATTCATCCGTCGTTTGAGGAATGAGTGCAGATACGAAACCATTATTCTCATTGTTTTGTGGTAATAGCAGTAGTGGCGGGGAGACCTCTCTAGGTTAACCTTTTGGCTCAACTTACCCTCCAATAGCTCATGCTACAAAAGAAAACCCTTTAGTGATAAATCTGGAATCACAACTAAAATTTCCGATTACTATCATTGGGTTGATGTCCAAACTGTGGAAATTTCATTACGGGAAGTGGTTTACTGCATGTGTTTTGTTTCATCTTGCGTTTTTAGTCTCAAAGACTAGGGTTTAATGTTTTTTTTGGTTCATGGCGTCTCCTTTTGTTCTAAGAACGACCTTCAACAAAAGTGTTGTCTGCGCCCTGAGGAGGATCATCGCTTGGGTTTCTCCTCGGAGGGAAAAAATTAGAATAGTGTTTTATATCTATATACATGTGTGTGGGGTAATAAAGAACTTATAATCTACGTTTATGTAGTTAGAAGAACTAGGTTTTCTAAATTGTAATACGAATCGTTGATGGAATTAAACTTTGACAAATTGTTTGTCGTTGTTGATATGAACGCATGTAAGATAAAGCCGATAATCTCCTCACTCACTGTTATCTCAGGTTGGATATCAATTCTTCTCATTTATCACACTCATCTTGCCCTGGAATAAAATGTATGACTTAAACAATGGTCCTTGGAGGACAACTTTTTAGCTTGAGATTATATTTGACACAATTTTTTAATTTCGTGGCAATTATAATTATCTAAAATTATAATTGCCACAAGATTGCCTTTGTTTCTTTCATTTTAATAAATTTTTATATGCTTATCATGACAATTAATGATTTCTGTGTGAAAACGCTAGAGTATGATGTACAATGCATGAATATCCATTCTACAATCAGTATACATTAT
>APFE030509359.1:104505-130606 GCA_000404065.3 Pinus taeda | reverse complement strand
AAAAATTATACAATGTTCATTGGTTGTTTCGTTTCAATTGCCCTGCATTTAAAAATAAAATTGCAATTCAATGCGATTGGAATGAGTCCATCACTATTGGGTGTCAGACACTTGTAACTTGACGCCAAGTGAGGTATGATAAGCCACATATGGTATAAGCGGAAGAGGGCATACATTAAGCCATTCTATTACATTGGGGTTAATTTCTCTACATTCGAATGTGTCAACCATCACCCTTTGGCTGCGTGTGAAGGAATAGTACATCTTGATAATCTATCGCATTGTCTAAGTTACGGTGGTTAAGTAGTGATGAACATGTGGCAATATAGGTGTTATTTGGCTTTTTGAGGGAAACAAACTTACCATTGTTTTCATTTCTTTGGGTTGGGTGGCCGCTCTTGGTGCCATAATAAGGTAACAACTCTTTTCATTATGTTTTGGGTGAAACTTTCCTTTTCATTCCTTGGTTGGAGGGTGTGTTGTTTGAGGAACTATCTGGTGTTGTAGTTTTCAATCTAGGTGAATACGTTTTTTGGCAGTCCAGTTGGTAGTTTACATTACAAATTTGAATACGTGCAAGGTGGTTATCATTGAATTTTTTGGTTGGCTTTCGAGCTTTAAACTTACCGGGATGTACACTAATATGCAGATGAGGACTTTGACCAAAGGATAATGGAATATTTCATCAAATTGATCAAGAAAAAGAACGAAAAGGATATTAATAAGGATAGCAGAAATGAAATAAGACATTCAATGTGTTCCTTGTAATATAGAAATAAACAAAACATCTAAAAAAAGTAATTGCACAATGATTCAGTGCAAGAAAACAAAGTTTTCCACAAATCAATTAACTCTTCAAAAAAAAATCAACAATTCCAATTTAATAATCCTATCGGCCTCTCTTTGTACCTTTTGGGACAATTGCTAGTAATATTATTCAAACTAAACACAATTTTTTGTGGCTTGATTTCGAGCAGTTACTCACCTCAAATCACTTTTACAAATTTAATTTCATAATTTTTGGTTGAAAAGAAAATCAATTGTTTTTTTCAATTTTAATAAATGTTATTTAAATTCAATGTTTATTATAAATAATGTTGTTGATCAATACCACAAAACAATAAATTGCTTTACAAGAATATTACTATAGAATGTATAGTTATTAAAATTTATTATATATTATAAATCAAAGCATGTTTTTTTTAATGAAATATTGATATGAGAAGACAATAAACAACTTTACAACAAATAAAATCTTTTATATATATCTATCCTATAATTTGCAAAAAAATATGAACAAAAAAAATAGAAAAAACTAAAACATTATATACCTTTTGACTTATATAATATTAATATCTCTTAAATATAAAAAACAATAATTAATTTCTATATATATATATATATATTATATGGTTGAATATTAGATAATATATATCCCACCGTCAGCCATAAATATATCTGTAGATAATTCAACCATCTATATATATATATATATATATATATAATATCGACATGTAAAGGAATTTGGTGTTGGGACGGGGAAAATGGTTCCCGAGGGCTTTGGATAGGGTTTCTGGTTACTGTAGGTCACAAAATTTAACCATGAAAGGCCACCGATAACCTGTTCGACGTCTCCTGCCATGCTTTGTACTTTACCTACCTCCTTTCTGCGCACCTTTTACCTGATTTTGACCTACCGGGGCTTCGGGGGGGTTTATTACTGTTTTGTTTTTATCAGACCGTTGTTCTTGTCGACGGTCTATTCTCCCTGTCCCTGGATGTCCATTACCAAGTTTTGGTTTACTCTCTGTTTCTCCAGCATTTTCGAGGTGTCCTCCGTTTCTAGGAGCAGTTGTCATCATGGATGACCTTGATGTCATTGATTACTCTAAAGACCCGCTGGATGGGGTATCTATCTCATGCTCCACGCATTCCACATCTGAAGGTTTGTATAGCTCTGGCCTTTCCATAAATTATCCTTCATTCTCCTTTGCAGAACCGTCATGGTCATAGTTTGTGGTCCTCCCGAATGACCCACCTACCTGGCCATTGCTTTCTACCCCCCCGTATTCCTCGGCTACCCTCGGTTTCATCTCTGACTGTCTAAACCCTAACCCTGGTTTGGACCTCCTTGTATCTGGAGCACAGGCCCAACAGTTTATTCCCCCATTGGTGACCGTCGGCTCTGCCGGTTTTTCCCCTCTGGCCTCATTTGCTCCACCTTCTGGCAGTTTTACCGCCGTTTCGCCTCTCACCGGTTCTATTCCTACCTTCGTTGGCAACCCTAGCCCTTCTTTGTCTAACCCTCACCCACCCCCTGCGGGTGCAAGCCCTCTTCAAAGTCAGGTACAAAACTAGCCACCTCTGTAGGGGTCTAAGAAGAAGTACAAGTGTTACAAATCCAAGGCGGACAATATCTTTCTCAGAATAGAAGAGGACATTCAGTGGGGATAGACTATGGATTTCACTGACAGAGTCTTGGTCGGGCGCATCAGAGGATGAAATTACACGACTGCCCGTTTGAAAACTTGGGCATCTGAGGTTTGGGGACACCATCTGGTGGACATCCCCTTCATGCAAACATTTGTGAGGGGATGGTTCGCATTGAGATTCACTCGTATAGATCATACCAACTGGGTTTTGTCCTCCTACTGGCATTTTGAACACGCCCCGGTTCTCCTGAAGTGTTGGACGCCTCTTTTTGATCCAGAGATTGAGCAAATAGGTATTGGACCTATATGGATTCGGCTCTCGGATCTCCCTCTGCAATACTGGTCTAAGGACATCTTCAGGCGGATTGGTAACCCTATAGGCTCCTACATGGACTATGATAAGCCCTATCAACACACGGGCATGATGGCATATCCTCGAATCCTTATCAATCTTGATACTCGGGGCAGCTTATAGGAGTTCATCACTATTCAGTGGAGGGACACATCCCGCAAGCAGATCATTGATTATGAAGGCATTCCATATTGTTGTCGTAGATGCCACAAAGTGGGGTACTTATTCAAGGATTGCCCCTTCTTGCATAAGCTTAGGGGTAATGAACAAGGTTTGGAGACTGAGCAGCCCAGAGAAACCCTACACGGCACGATAATCATATTGACCCAGAGAAGATCGACAAGGATGCAGGGGACTCCTAGGGAACACCTGATAAAGTGGGCACTGATAAGGGTCACTCTGTTACAAACCCTTCATCGCCTCCTCCTCCAGTGTGTTCCAGTCCAGCGATGGACAACATGTCACTGTCGGGTATGTTATCTAGATCCTCCTCTCACACTTCTCTTGTATCTGGCATTTCTGAAGTTTTTGCATTTCAAGCATTCATTGGTACATCTCCCCCTACTTTATCATCCTCGGTCTCCTCGATATTATCTAGATCCTTGGGACTTTCTCCTCCCTCCTCTCTTCACTGCTCCCTTCCCCTCCCCCCTCCTATCACTGCCCCTAGCATCCCATCTCTGTCTCCATCCTCCCTTCCTTCTCTTTCCATCCCCTCCCCCTTTGTATCCCCCCGGTACTCTCTCCATTCCAAATCGAAGGATAGAGGACATGATGCGATTAGACTAGACCTTGAGATTACCCCTACCTCCCATAGACCCTCCAGGGGCTGCCCATCACATCTCACGAAAGCCAGACACACAGCGGGGGAAGAAGTTTCCCTCGGGTGACAGCAAACCATTGTCAGGGCCCTTAGAGCTAGGAATGGCCCTCTGCCTCACCCCCCATGAAGTTCCTATCCTACAACTGCAGAGGGTTTGCTAGCCCTCATAAAAAACTAGCACTCAGAAGATTGCTCACTTCGACTTAGCTGGACATTATATTCTTGCAAGAAACTCTTTGCTCGACTGATTCTCTTATTTCTACTCTTAATTCTTGGCTGCCGAATTGGACCTTCCACGCCCTAGACGCGTCTGGGAGATCTAGGGGTACTATTATTGGTTTATACAATAATACTATGGACCTTAGGAACATTTGGGGAGGTAGGGGTTTCTTAGGCATGGATATATTTGCTCACACACTAGAGTTTGAAATTCGTATTATGAATGTATATGGCCCACGTGTGGATAGGGAAAAATTTTGGAGAACCCTTCTGGACTCAGAATTCTTACAGGCAGACAACATCATACTTGGAGGGGATTTAAATTTTTCATTGGGGTACAGTGAATCTTGGGGTCACTCGGCCCAAGTAGACGACCTTACAGACACTATCTCTACCTTACTTGAGAAGCATCAGTGGGTAGATATCCCATCTACCAGGATTCAGTATACTTGGACAAACAATTGCAGTGGATACCACAGCCTTGTAAGGAGACTTGATAGATTTCTCATCAAAGAACCTTTCTTAAGCTCTCATCCTCATATTCGATAGTGGGTTGGTACTAGAGGCATTTCTGATCATCGGCCAATATTCTTGGAATTGGCCGATACAAACCTGAGGATTAAAAACCCCTTCAAATTCAACGCCTCTTGGCTCAAGGATCCTTCTTACATTCAAATGGTCTCTAATTACTGGCAAACCAACTCTATACCAGAGCGCGACGATCATACTAAAGGTTTTATTAGGAAATTGGCAAAACTTAAGAGGATCTCTAAAATTTGGGCTCACCAGAAACGAAAGAATGATGACAACACCCTGAGGGAGGCAGAGTTGGCCATTGCCATTCATGAGGACACTTCTAATGGCACTTTCCTAACACAAGAAAACAAAGATCTTTATACCTCCCTCATCACAAAACGTTCCCAAACACTGAAGGAAAGGGAGGAGAGCTGGAGGCTCAGGAGCAGGGCAATCTGGCTCACTAAAGGAGATGACAATACCAAGTTCTTTCATAAATTTTCCAATGGTAGAAAAGCCATTAATACTATTTGGGAACTTCGTAATGATCAGGGTCAATCGGTATCATCACTGCAGGATCTGGCTAGATTAGCCACTATGCACTTCAAAAGCATCTACAAGGCACCTAGAGTTGTGAATATTATGGAAATCATGCGGGTTGCTAAACATTTTCCCAGATTTGTACAACAGGAAGATATGGAGGACCTGATGATTGAAGTGATGAAGGAAGAACTTGAGGCAACTATAAAATGGTTTAAGAAAGACAAGAGCCCTGGACCAAATGGGTGGACCATCAAGTTCTACATAGCTTTTTTTGATATCCTGGGGGACGATTTACTTAATATTGTGGAGGATTGCAGAAGGAGTGGCAGAATATCCCCGGCCATCAAATTCACCTTCATTGCCCTTATTCCGAAATCTGACAATCCTTCCTCTTTCAACAATTTCCAACCCATTTCCCTCTGCAACTGTCTATACAAGATTATTGCAAAGATCATCGCAAACCGCCTAAAGCCAATCCTTTCTAGACACATATCCTCTGAGCAGTTTGCTTTCCTTCAGCACAGACAGATACATGAGGCTATTTCCACAACTCAGGAACTCCTCCACACTATGCAGATGAAGAAGCAGAAAGGCATGATTCTGAAGGTGGACCTCTCTAAAGCCTTTGATAGAGCTAATTGGTTCTACATTAGATTATTACTGACTCACCTAGGCTTTCCTTATGCATACATTAAGTGGATCATGAGCTGCATCAAAGATGTATCTTACAGTGTGTTATTAAATGGGGAAGCCACATCTTTCTTCATCTCGGAGAGAGGACTCAGGCAGGGATGTCCACTCTCCCCCCTACTTTTCTTACTAATCATGGAAGGATTAAGTAGGACCATCATATCTGCTCGCAATAGAAATCAACTGGTTGGCATCAAAATCTCTGAGAATTTTTATCTCACCCATCTATTGTTTGTTGCTGACATTCTCATTTTTTTAAATGGTAGTATTGGAGATACCACGGTCCTCCAAAATATTTTCAATCTTTTTCAACAGGCAACCAGGATGATAATAAATGACAATAAACCTACGATTACTACATTTGGCTGCTCACAACATGAGATTATATATACCTCACAGTGCTTCCCCTTTACCTCTCTGAATCTGGAAGACGGTCTTAAATATCTGGGCTTTAGGCTTAAGCCTCACGGATACAGGATTGCGGACTGGATGTGGCTTATTGCAAAAGTGTAAAAGCGCCTTCAGGTTTGGTACCATAAATACCTATCCTATGCAGGAAAATTAGTCCTTATTAAAGCTGTGATTGAAGCCACCCCTATTTTTTGGATGACCCTGGCTTGGATACCGAAAGGTATATTGAACAGACTACAAAGCATATGTTGCAGATTCTTATGGAAGGGCAATCAACTGGGTAGATTATTCGCCTAGGTCAAATGGGACACAATTGCAAAGCCTAAGAGATGGGGAGGATGGGGCATCAAAAGGCTTGATCTTTTTTCCAAAGCTCTGGCAGCAAAGCTCGGCTGGCATCTAATCACCACAAACAGTCTCTGGTCCCGGGTTGCACAAGTGAAATACATCTGGCCCATGAACCTGATGGACTGGTTCAGACAGCAGCACGGAACAAGTAATAACATCTCCAATATATGGAAGGCGGTTATCAATGCATTACCACTCCTACGTGAAGGCATTACGTGGAGAATAAAGGAGGGTAATGCTATTCGTATTGGCATGGACCCATGGGTTGGTTGTGGAAATGCACACAGACTACCAACAGACTTGATAAGGCATTTACACGGCAGGGGTATCACCCACATCAAACACATCGGCGACAATAACAATTCCTCCTTTCTACAATAGGCATGGAAATCGGCTCTTGACCTGGACATCCCTATACAATGGCGACTCGATTGGAAAGAATACATGGATTCTCTTACACAGGCACACATCTGACTATCTGAAGGACCGGACGAGATTATATGGGCCTTCGCAAAACACAGAACATATTCTCCAAAAGAGGGTTATATTAGATTAATGGAACCATTCAAACCTCAGAACATAAACCCGACTTGGAGATTACTCTAGAAGCTTAGGGCAGCCCCCCGTACCTGCTTATTGATGTGGAACATTTTGTTTGATAAGATCCCTACAGGGTCAAATCTGATGAAAAGATCTTTTTATGGCCCTTTCTGGTGTCACCTGTGTCGCAATGACAAAGAGAGTACTAAACATCTCTTCCTAAATTGCCCCACCTCTAAGGAACGTTGGAATTCCATCATTTATCACTATCCATGCTTAAAAATCTGGCATGGGCACAACATTCTGGATGCCTGGAGTACATGGTGTCAAAACCAAAATGGAAAATCCAGGAACATGCCTCTTCTAGTTTGATGGTCATTATGGATTGCTAGAAATCATTCTATTTTCAACCACAAAACCCCCCATTGGCCAGCCATCTTTCTCCATACCATTGTGGATTATGATCTTCTTCCTGAGGAGGACTCCAATGCCCCTCCCCGCACCATCATACCAGAAATCATAGACAAATCAAAACCGTGGGCATACTTTGATAGCTCTGCGCAGGAGGTAGGATGTGGTGGTGGAGCCATACTCTACCTAAATGATACACATTGTTTCAAGATTCAAATAAATTTAGGTAGGGGAACTAATAATTATGTTGAACTCTGTATTGCTAAACATCTCATTCATTTTGCATTGGAAAAGCATTGCAGACATCTACTGTTGTTTGGTGATTCCAAAATCGTTTGTAATTGGTTAAATAATGCATCCCACTGCAGTGCATTTTCATTGAGGCATATATTAGAAGAAGCACAAAGATTGATATCTTCTTTTGACTCCTTTGCCTGTCGCCACATTTATAGGGAGAAAAATACGGGGGCAGATCACCTTTCCAAAGAGGCAACGCTTAGACAGGACAATGACTGGTTGATACAGGAGGAAATTGATGGGACCTTCCACCAGCATTACCACAGACCTTTTGTGGATCTTAGAGAAAATGGGCTTTTATCCCTATAATATTTTCTGATTATCTTGTATATATCATGTTTTTATTTACTTTTTGGTCCATATTTATGACTTTGGATATACAGTATAGATTTTGATACTTAATTTCTCTCTCTGCGAAGAGACAGCTTCAATTTTGATCTTTTCTCTCTATGTTAGAGAGCAGGCATAGACACAGTACAACAAATAACAGACTCCCTGCGTGGAGATACAATAGTTTCTTTTTCTTTCTAGTCAACAATTTTATGAACTTAACAAGAACTCTGCCTCCATATGCATATGCCTTAAGCATCTACAAAATGCAATTTCTTATATATCAATAGAAATTACAATTTTTTTTCCATATATTATATATATATATAGTATATATCCCACTTAGCGTAAATATCTTAATATTCAACCATATAATAAATTCCACCTCATCATAAATATATCTTAATATTCAATCATATATATATAAATACTTTTATTTGCAACTTCGTGATAATTTTTACTTCTTCATTCTACATAAGGGTTATCATCAATTTATTCCATGCATGCCTTAGAGCCTTATCATCATTTTATGTGTTTTCATGGGTGGCACACTATACCTTTGAATTTTTTTCCAACTTTTGTTTTATATATATCCCACTGCATGTACCCCACACATAAACATATCTCAGTATTCACCCCCCCCAACACATATATATATATATTAAATTAGCATACACAATATCTCAGTTTTTACATAAGCGTTATCATCACTTTATTCTATGCATGCTTCAGAGCCTTTATCATATTTCTATGTGCGTTCATGGGTGGCACACTTACATTTGATTTTCTTTTTCAAACTGGGTTCACGTTCTTGTTGCGTTCACGGGCACGATTGGGATGCATTGCATATTTCATGTGTGTTTCTTTATTGGTTAGTTAATCTAGTTGTTTTATGTCACACCACTCACTTCACCTTTTAGCTTTTATTCAGATTTTTGTTGAAGTTCATATCCACTTCTTTCTCAGTGATTGACATATCTTACATATTTCTCGTAACCATTTTTTATGGATTAATTATTTTTTTCATATATTTTTTATTTTATTTTGTAAAAGTATTTTTTTTATGATTACCATTTTATTTTAAAGAATATAATTTTATTTTAATTGTTTTTTCTAAGTTGAAGTGGAATTGTGAGTAGAGGTAAAGTATTATTTTCTTCCAGTGTCATTTATTAGTCCTTGTCATCTGGCAATGGCCAGGGACTATAGTAATCTATCTGTGATGTTATAGCATTAATTCGGGGTGAATTTAAGCAGATTATGGCAGGGTGACAAAAGTTTTCGAATGCCGCTGTGTTTACCATTGTCGTGATAACCAAAGCTTTCGAAAGTGACCGGGTTTTCCTTCTTATTTGGCCTCTTCCTGAGGCGGAAGAGGCTGGACCATAGGTTTATTTACCTTTACCGTGTTTATTATTTGTGGCGGTTGACGTATTCATATTAATGTTACAGGTATGTTAGCATTAGTTCACTAACATTTGTTTGCAGGTTTATTTGTAGGTTGGCTATACCAGGTTTGTTGGCAGGTTGGCAGCTGTTGTGCATGAGGTGGTGTACGTGTCGATGCAAGGTGGTGCAGGTGTTCTGCCAAGAGTTCCCACCCAGGTATAGTGCAGTGTATTTTAGGCACCGCCTTCATACCTTACCTGCAGGTTAGAACAAGAAGTGTTTATTGAGATCGAGAAATGGCAGACATCAGGTAAGGCTTCTTGTCCTTGTGAGGTATTAATTTTTAGACATACTATAACCAGGTAAGAATATTGAGCTATTAATTTTTAGACATACTATAACCAGGTAAGAAGATTGATTCTAATGTGGGGTTGCTATTTTACCTGTGTTATTTCACAGCCGCATAGCCCTCATCGATTCCACCATAGGAGAAACCATCACCTTCTCCATCTTTTTAATCATCATCCATGGCTTATGCATAGATCTTCTTGTAAGGCAAACCAAGTATTCATTCATCAACCAACAACAGCAGCTGAGAACCATGGTAATCAGGTAAGAAGATTGATTCTTTTACTATATTTTTGCATATTGTATTCATGTTTCACAGATCAATACACGATATTCTGTTTTGCTTTCATATGTTCACCCGTAACAATCAATGCTTAACCCGGGGTTGCTATTTTACCTGTGTTATTTCACGACAACTTTCAAAAATGGCTACCGCATCTGCGCTTTTCTACGATTTGGTGTGGAAGTGAAAGCATATATCCGGAATAGGAGTTAGCCGTGCTTATTTTGTCTCTTTCTGATTGAAGCCAGGAATTGAGATCTGTGACGTGATTGATTGAATCCTCGTCAGCGCAGTCGACAACGTTTTGATCTTTCGCTTCATGGCATGGATGCTGCTCTTCTTTGCTAGTAACGTTAGGGTTATTATCCTGCAGACCCACTATGCATGATGGAAATAATGCCAACCTGATTTAATTGCTGACTTTGCGAATGCATGGATAAGTCCTTACCTTTCGTCTGTTAATTATGTATTCATCTCTTCCTATCGACGTTACTAAACCTTCTTTCTATAGCGTTTTCAGTATTTCTGAAAACAATACTCGGAAAGCCAGGACTAGGAAGGTTAGCCATTTTCATAATGATAGTTAATTATCTAAAATCCTTAGCATTAAAGCTATTTTAAGAGATCAATTAAACGCCCTTTATATAGATATCTCTGGTCAAGGCCAGTACCCTATGTCGATACCTGCAAAAAGCCATCAAATTTTGCAGCAATTTAATAGTGAACGTAGAGGAGAAAAGTACTCGTGTATAGTACTTGCTACTGAGTTGTTAGAATTTATTTAATAAAATTTCTTTCGAATTTTACTTCAACATGGCCGAAGCTACTACATACATGAAGATCGCCTCAAGCATCGAATATATTTTCTACCAAATCAAGAACTGGATAAGCATCGAACAAGTGCTTACAACTGAAATCTCTGGAAAGTTGGACAAAATATCCGTTAGATCAAGCGTGTCAATATGCCTTGAAAGGATCCATTCCTTCGCACGGGCCATATTTTGAGCTTCTTGTTCAGAGTCTTGAGTGTCAAAGAAGTTTGGAATTTCCAACAATATTACCGTTTAATCATAGAAATGACACAAATAACTATTCCTAATAATGTATCAAACAGACTGATATCTTACCATCTGATTCTGCCATATGCTAATCTTTGACGGATGTGTTCTTTAATTTTTCAGTTTCTGTGGAAATCATCAATTAGACCAGTTTACTTTTACAGAAGATCACGGAATAAGATCATTTCACTCACCAGTAACGATATGATCCAATTCCTCGCCTTGTAAATATGAAGTAACGAATGAATGACTATCAATAAGGAGTTACAATTGCATATTTAAAAGAAGAATTCATCCAAGATCTTTATCAACATGATGGAGTTAGAATTGCACATTTGGGGAAAAGAATTCATCCAAAATCCCAATTTCGAACCTGTGACTTCTCCTCGGAGCTTTCAAAGTCGATGCCTGTGGCGGACGAATCATTCTTGTTCTTCTTCTCAAATACACTGTCTAGACTAACGTCATCTCCATCTTCAAGGTCGTCATTCTCGTCTTCACAAGGGTCTAGGACGCTTTTAACCTGCAAATTAGGATTTCTTTAAAATTGAGCTCGAAGCTTAAACGATAATGCAAATAAATATCTGGATATTACCTCGGGACTTCTCCGATCGTACCTTTAAAGCGATCATGAAATATTTGCTGTCGACGTCTCCAACTTTCATTTTCAGAGGAGTCCGGGACCATGGATTACTTTCATCTTCGCTGCAACATCTGAAAAATGGAGGCTCATATTCGACTGGCTGCAAATTACTCACAAAGAGAAAACGAGCTTCGTGATGTCAAATTAAAATAAAAGAATGACTTAAAAATTAAAAACACGCCCATTGGATTCTGTGGACAAATTGCCTTACCGTGACATCTTCGTAGTAGAAGAGCTTCATGAGTATTGTGCGCTGAAAATACAGTTATTAGGTTAATCTTTAGAACATAATCCTATCCAGCTGAACAACGATGCTAAATTTACAATTTTTACCTCGTCAGGCATCCGATCAAGAGTCCTCATCAGTTGAACAAGCGTGTGTACCATTTTACAGGCATAGCTTCTGCAATTACAAACGTGTATTATTCTTTCCATTAGTGAAAATAAATAACCAGTGAACAGTTGATTCAGTGATTACATCTCTTTCCTTTCTGTGCTTGAGGACTACACCTTCAAGTGGTCACAAAAACCTTGAGTAAACAGTAAGACTAGATTCTTATTATTTGTAGCATGGTTCTAGCAGTGTTTTGTAGGTCTGGAGAGCCATGTTTTTGGCACAAGTGTTGCAGATTTGGAGAGCCATGGTGGTTCTGGCAGTGTGTTGCGGCTCTGGAGAGCCATGGTTGACCCTCCTTCATAGATCAATTTTCAAAATCGTTCATCCCTTACTTGGCCTTGTTTCCCACATTCCGTAAAAACAAGTTGCTGCGTACAAACACGTTGCTGCATGCATGTCGATCACATGTCTCCTGTGTAATGTGTCGCCTCATCGTGAAAGTTACACCTCACGCGAAGTATTGTTGAAATATTTGGTTGCAATCTTAACCCAAAAAAATGCTTAAATTATAGTTTATACGGCCTTAGGGACTTTAATGTCCAATCCCATGGCCTTTCCTCACTCCACATGTGTCTTACGATTCAAAGGCAATTCCATTGCATTTGAAAAGAAATTCAAAACAAAAAAATCACGGAGGTGTCACGGAATCCTTCGAGTTTTCATAGCATTAAGGCCTCAACACGTCTCAAATCTTCAAACTTGGTTACTCGCATTTTTCATTTTTGACTGATTCATTCAACACCTTATCTTGTAAATTTCAAATAGTAAGTTTTTCTAGGGTTCATTTGATTATGGTTATACTGGGTAATCATTTGCTTGGCTTATTTTTCTAAAACAAAAATTGGTCTCCGCTCCAGTGCCAGAGCAATCACATTACGACACAGTCAGTAGAGTCAAAAAATCGTGGATAATATTTCTTGCAGCTTACTTTTGTCATTGAGAGTTACGAAGAATAGTCATTGCCATTATTTTGAAATCGAAGACTCAAGGGAGACTCACGACACAGCATCGACACTTCATTGTGGGTGTACAAAATTAAAGTTCAGAAACACAACATTTATATTTGATATCTACAGCATCGACACTTTGTTGTGGGTCTACAAAATTAAAGTTCAGAACATAACGTTTATGTTTGACCTCTGGTGCATTTATTTAGTTACTATGCACATTCTTTAATCATGAGTAGTATTAACTAAGCACTACTAGTATAAGGTGTTCTGTTATGTGAGTTATAAGCTCTACTGCATATTACTGCATATTACTAGTACCCGTGTAAGTATTGGTAATGAAAGAGCTTGATCAATACTGCTTCATAGAATTGTTGTAAGCTATTACGATTAGCTTGAACTAAGAGCTTGAACAGCCCATGTAACTTGTATTCCCATGATAGCTATGACTAAGCTCGTCTTACTGTAACACATCACGTATTATGCAGGCTGAACTTAATGCAGGGACTTGCTGCCTCGCAGCCTCCATTGTTTATTCAAGGGTTTTGTTTTGATTCAATCATTCAATATTGTTACTCTCTAGCTTGCAACAAATTTGAGAGATTTTTATATTTTATTACAGCTTATGCACACATGCCTTATTTGTTGCTTCTAATTCACTTTAGCTTGTTCAATGAGTTCTCTTGCAATTTAACACTAGATGAGATTATAATATTATTTGATGAATACTTTTGTGTAAAACAAATCAAAGTAGTTGATTTTGTTTTTGGTATGGTAATATATTGATTGTGGTTAGTTTTTAGCCTGTGAATGGAGTGTTTCTACAATTCAATACCAAATAGGATTGCAACATTATTCCATGAATATTTTTCTATTATTTTCTTAGAACAAATCAAAGTATTTGATTTTATTTTTGATGTAGTAATTTTTTTTATTGTTGTTATTTTTTCACTTATTGATTGAGTGCTCTTACCATTCAAAACTAGATGAGATTGTAACATTTTTTAATGAATACTTATTTATTCCTTTATGTTATTAGCCTAATTTCCTCCTTAGAGTTAATATCCATGAGTTTTTATATTGATGATCTTTTTGCTAATGCCTAGCTCTAGTTTCTAGTTATTTTTATGCATCATCACTAGGATCTAGTATTGATCAAGGCAACGATATAATTCACCGTCACTAGGAATCCTTGTCATCCTAGCGAAAATGTTTCACATTTATTTGTTTTGTCCTATTGACGATGATTGAGATTCTAGAGTCTTGTTTTCCCTATGAGATCAACTTAGATGATATTTTCTTCGAGTTGGCTTGGGTGTATTATTATAGAAGCTTTCTAACTTGTCTTTATCCCAAGTGTCCAAATTCATCCTCCTTGGGAGGCTTCTAGGCCTATTTATTCTAGTGATTCCCAAGGGTAAGGTTAATAGTGAGTTAAAAATCTTGGAGAGATTGAGGGAATTATACTTCCTTGCATCTAATATCTTGTGCTTAAGTGATTATAGATCTTTTGTTACACTTGGAGAAGGGGGTTATGTTGTTGGCTTGAGGAGAGGGCTCTCTTGTTTGGAGGTATACATTCTTTGTATTACAATTTTTTGATTAACATATCTATGTTCCTTTTCTACATCAGGATATGATCATGTTGTACACTTGTGCATGTTATTTCTAGACTAATAAACCCTCTGTGAAAAGCTATTGTGGCTTTGGTTGGTGGTGCATGTGTGTAGGTTTTTGTCTTATTGCACAAGGAAGCAATATCTTCAAGTTGGAGCAGATTCTTCTCTGCATCAAGTCCAATAGACGTCACTAATATGCGAGTGTTCCTAGGACCAACTCTCAAACCTTTCTTTTATAGCCATTTGTATGAGTGTAGAATGTGCTTTCTTGTATAGGAAGGAATTAGGGCTATATCATTTGATCCTTTTCCATGATCAAATACTTCTGGGTAGATCATCATCTAATCAACTGGGTTAAAAGTAGCCTGCTAGATCAAGTGAAATTTTCCCGTAACAGATCTAGTGACTTCGTTAGGGAGTAAGCCTTAAATCTTTTAGATCTCCTCTTTGTCATCTATTTGGATTTATATTGCTTGGTTTTCCTTCTCTAAGTGATTGTGACCTTTTTTGGGTTGTTATTTCTCTAGTCAACCTTAAATTTTTCCTGATCTCGCTCAAATCTCTCCCTTAGATTCATGTTTTCCTATCATTGTTAGCTAGTAGAGGCTTCTAGGGTAATGATTACGTTCATCGTTGGGTGATATCTATATTCAAGATGATGATGTCATTGGGTTGCTAATCCTAACAGAGCAATCAAACTCTACAATTAGGTTTTTTCAGGGGTTCTTTTCAAGAATTTGATCTAATATTTCAGATCTTCCTTCTCATTATCTTTCTAAGTACAAATTTGTTGTTACTTTATTTCATATCTAATTATTTGTCTTGAATCTATCTTCATTTGAGTGTTAGGATTCCTAGCTAAGACAATTTTGTTTGTATTTGAATTCTAGTTGCATGAATCAACTTTAGGCCTTCTAGATTTGTGTAACACCGTCATTAGCAAGTAATAATCATATCAAATCTGACTTGGTTCCTTTGTCTTGAGCGTGATCCATTCATTAGCCAAACTTTAGGGTTTCTTTAAAGCCTTCTTGTGCTTATTTTGAGGTTATTTTCCTCAAGAATTGGGTCTCTCCTTTTAGGTTTATTTTTTTTCTTTGCCTACAATCAAATCTAGTTTCAAATATACATTTGATTGATGCATTTTGTTTTATTTAGTTTATTTCTCTTTGTTGAGTTTTCATCCAATTCAAGTGATTGTTTTGCTTACTTTTGCTTGCATTTGGTGGTGTTTTAGTTCTAAACTTGTTGTGGTTGTGAAAATTGTTGCTAGAAAGATTTGTTTAAGCATTCAAGTTTTGTTTCTTTAATCATATTTGAAATTATTTGTTTACTCTCATTCCTTGCTAGCTTGTCCTTGAGTTAGAGTGTATGGTTTTGACCTTTGTAGATCATTTTTTTCTTATACATTGAGCTATATCCCTACTTGATTTGCATCATCCTTCCTCTTCATTTGCCTTATTTTGATTGTGTTTGAGCTATTTATTTGCAAAATCCCAAGTCTTGAGAATTTGAGTGTCTTTTGTTCTTTCTTGGGGCTCTTCCTTTTGCTCCCTTTTGAGCAAATTGTTTGGATAATTTTCTTGGGTCTGCATTACTATAAACTTAGTAAATTTCATGAAATGTTAGTAGGAGTGTTTGAAGAAGTTATTTTTAGTATAAAAGGAAAAAGGCTCTTTACCCTCCTGTAATTAACTTTCATCGAATTGAAAAGTGAATTTTTCATTATCATATAGATGCATTAGGGTGTTACTAACAAGACTCTAACACACCATTTCAGTTTCATGCCATCTCCCTCTTAAGTAAACAACAACCTCATAAAATTAAATCTTTAGTAAAATTGCTTTGACTCATCTTTTCTTTTACTAGTAGCACACCAACTTTAGTTTAGGCTAGGGCCTTGGAGTAGGAGTGTGAGGTAAACCACTCCAACACTAGGAAACAAACTTAGCATCTTATGGTAAGGAGGATAAATCCATTTTTAGTGACACAGTCTCGGAAGCCCTTCTAACATAAGGGTTAATCACAAGGTCACATTCGACGCTGACAGAGTGACATAACCCTCTTCATTAGCCTTAGTGGAATGGATTGCATAATTTTCACTTATTACAAGTGGTGTCATTAGAATTTTTGTTGTAACGCTTGGGGATCACTTCGGACGACTACACCTTGTTTTGAGAAATCTCTCAAGGGGGTTTTAGACTTTGTTTTCTTACCTTTGCATGTGAATTTGGTTGATAGTTGTCCCCAAAAGATGTGTTATTCTTGGTGATAACCATTTTGGCCTTTCTTTAAGAGCTTTTACATAGGGTGATGGGGAGGGTTTCTTCCTCTCTATACCCGGGGTGGATTTTAAGCAGTCTCATTTGATCCTATTGGAGGATACCCCACAACTAATAAGAGTGCTTGGACCAAGTTTAAAAGGGTTGTTAAGTAGGTACCTATTATAAATGTCTCAACCACATCTTCATTATCGACCTATTCCCTTATCAAGTAGACATCAACGGTGTGAATATCCCTCTTCTATCTCTTGGTTCATGTGTGCTTACCTTTAGGTTTTATTTTACAAAGTGTTGTTTGTTCTAAGTAATAGTTTGGCCATAAGGGTGTCTTACTGACTTAACAACATAATAAATACATATTCATTGTGGTTGAACAAAGTAATCTTCATTCTTGTAGCCTGTTAGGAATTTCTTCTGAGGAAGAGGGTCAACCACCACATAGATGTAGGTTGATTCCAACATTGGAAAACTCATACAATACTCAATTTGGGGGGGTAATATTGGTTCTAGGGAAGAAGATTGTATTACTATCAAGGTGATCGATAAAATTCCTTTGCCACATTTTACCACCTTTGACTAACCCTCTCGACATAGTTCTAGTGTAGTTGAGACCTAATGGTAGTAAGCCTTATAATGTTCAAGTTTCTTACATGGATAGTGAAAAAAATTCTTCTTCTACTAAGGTGGAAAGGCCCACTTTACCTTCCAAAGTGGTAGTCTTTTCAACCACCTCATCCCTACCACCACTCAGTGTGGCAAGATCTACACCTCTCACTTCTTCTTGGGTCATTCCACCAGTCAAGTCTGTGACCCCATCAATTTCTCCACCTCTGTATGTTCCTTTTTGTTCCTCTAAATTTGTGTTTGGAGTGGGCCCAAACTCTAGTATATTTACTCCTCTCTCATCTCAACTTATGGTTCCTAACTTGGGTACACGTATATTTACTTCGGGAAACATGACAAGAGGATCATTATTTGCTTCTAGTCATCTTGAGGGCAACTTTCCTTATGGTAGTACTTCTCAACCTAAGTCAAGTTCTATGTTTGGATGGATTCCTTTCTCGGTAACTTCCTTTTTCTCTTGGGGGGCTAGTATACCTTGTGAAAATTCCTTGAAGTGCAGCAAATGGAGTTAATTTTTCTAATTAATTATTCAATTTATTAATTTTTTGATTAATATCAAATTAATCACAATGAAATTTATTCACAAATTAAAATAAACATTGTGGAAATAAAAAAAATGGTGGAAACTGAGAAATGATAGCACCCACACCAAGAATTACTTTCGGAGAAATTTCCCCGGAAAAACCTAATGTGGGAAAATTGGTTTAGTAATGAGGGTTTTTATTAATATGCAGTAGTAGGAATTCTGAGTACAATAAAATGTTTCCAAACTAGAAATTCTATCTAAGGAAAATACTGGCAAAACTATTTGACGTAATTTTACCCTCACTCCAAGAATTCCTAGCTCAGTCTGACCTCTGAAAATCTAGTCATCAAAATCCTTTGTGCAGGTCTTGCATAACTTCTATGCATACCCTCTCATGCTCAGCCTGGAACTATTGCTAATCAAGTCATCCTTCCTATTGCTGACTGGGAAAATATCTCTCTGACACTTAGGAAAATCTTCCCAACCTCTGGAACTGAAAATGACCTTCCCTTTAGCCAAATCGAACTGCCTATCTTAAGGCTCTATGTAGCCTCCTGAAGAATAATTTTTGCCTCCTCTGCCCAACTCTTTGCAAATGGAGACTCCTCCAGAATACTAATATGCTCCCCTTTCCCACTTGTTACTTGATCACTGGCTCAATCTCGCTACTAGATCACCTTCCACTGCAAAATAGAACTGCCTTGATGATTGAGTATCTGCACTAGTGTGTTCTCTATCTACCCATCGACCTCTTCTTATAATATTTAGCTGGCACTCCAATGGATAATATTAAAACTTAAATGATGGTTGATATCATATCCAAGTCAATCTGTGTGAGTTTCTAGAGCATTCTCACCTTTCTCAATTAATTAATATTAATTAACTATTTTTTCTAAGTTAGACTTCGGAAATTTTTAATTATGGTCAATTAATTTAATTGAGCCATCTCTATGCGGAATTGCTACAAACTATTTATGGGTTTTGGAGAACTCTTATGTTTTAACCTCTCCACAAAGTCACAAGAATAAAACATCGTCTGTTGCTACAAAAAATAACACTCCCTCTTTGTGAGGAAGGTGTTATCTCTCTCTAACATTGCACAATATGCCACAACACCCTGTCTCTGCAACATCCTCCATACACATTGATGATGTCTAACAACTATAGTTGCCTTCCACTATCCACTAACTCATGCACTAACTTTGATTCATCTACCAGTGACTGTAGTTGAGCCATGTTGTTGCATCTATGTTGTCGTTGACACTGCAATGTACATCTTCTACCACTTCCAACTTTGCATCTACTATGCAACTCAACTAACGCTCCCTCTCAACTTGTTGTTGCTGTTGCAACTACTACAACTAAGAAGAATGCAAAATACTGAATCATTTGTATCTGTGTGTTGAAACTATCTCCTAATCATTTGACTACTACTAGCCTTTTCTCTATCACTGAGGAATTTATGTTTCTATTGACTCTATTATGTCCCTCCTACACTGTTATCAACACTGCTCTATGATCTTCAACATCCAACTGCTACTTTGGAACTAACTACCTCAATTGACACTGATCCTTCTATTACTGAATATTGTGGGCCCCTGAAACAAGGGTAATGACCCATGAGGAAACACCATTTGATTCTCACCTCAATGGACTCAGCACAAATCTCTGCACAACTTTGGGACAAAGGTTCCATATCACCCCACCTCACTCCTAAAGGTATAGCTGTAAAGATGGAAAAATATGATCTACTCATACTACTATTGCTGCAACTACTGTAATAATGAGTTTGATCTCCCCAGATCCTGAAGTACTAGCTTCCATAGGATTGATGCCTCTGAAACTAGACTCCCACTGAGTCTCGATCTCCCTATGGGAAATATCTCTCCTCCCTATTGGAAACTCACATTGTCCTCTTGTAATGGAAACTGGCCTATGTAGCTCTAAGATGGGAATATGTTCGTTGGAACTACAATTGTAATTCACACTACCTATGTCACTAGAACTAGTTTTGCAACTATCTCACATGTACTGACTGCATCTAGATTTGCAGTTGTCATCTGAGTAATCGATTGCACCTTGCTAATAGAAAACATGCTACTAATATACTATGAGACCACGTAGCAAAGGTGATGATCGTATTACAACAACTAGAACTAATCTAATTGATCTCCTTGTTACATCTACATTGGACACTTCCCAGCTTGATATGCATAAGTATCAAGATTCTCCTCCTCTTGGATCTGGTTCCTCGTGATCTCCTTTTGAGTTCGGTCCCAGTCTATGATCCATATTCACTTTTCAACTCGTACTAGACAAATCGCACTTCCTTCAGCACCTATCTCTGACAACTGGAAGTCAATATATTTTCCATATATGTATTATGGTTAACTCACACAACCTCCTTTTGTAATCTCGTACAACCATCTTTGCAAATTTGCAAAATATGAAAAACTAAAAAACTGGGAAAATAAGCGGGAATCTTCTCTTTTCTCCTGCTCAGTTGTCTATTCCATTACTCACACTCCCTCTTGGAGTATGTGGAATGGTTATTGTTGCCTTGCTCTACCTTCAGTTACACTCTGAAACTACTCGCTCAACCTTTCAAAAGGCATTCTTTGGTGATTGGAACTCGAACTGTAAACACAAACTACCTAGTTTGTCAAACAACACAGCCTTCTGCAACTAGAAATAAAAAATTTCCTTTGGAAAATTGAATCTGGAATCCCTCTGAGAAAAATACCTTAGTGTGTGTTATTTCTCTTCCACCCGACACTGAATCTGCTACTACAAAACTGCTATAAAACCCTACTGCACCCATACAAGAAATATGCTTGGCGAAAATATTGATATGTTGCTCCCTCTGCCTAATGTAAACACTTTTTTGTGTAAATCAAATTTTCTACCACCCTGCAACTGGAAATTGAACCCCTATCTAACAATATGAACTGCATGGCTAGGTAGTACGTAGCCCTTGAGAATTTCATCCTGCTGCTCCCTCTGAAAAAACAATTTTTTTTTCCTTTGAGCTTCTTGTCCTTCAACTATGCTTTGATACCATGTGAGAATTCCTTGAAATGAAATAACTGGAATTAATTCTCCTAACTGATTATTGAATTTATTAATTTTATGATTAATATCGAATTAATCACATTGCAATTTCTTCACAAATTAAAATAAAAACTGCAGAAATAAAAAAGCTAGAAACTAAAAAATGCTAGCACACACACATAATAAAATATGACACCATTATTTTTGGACAAATGTACTGGAAAATCCCAATGTGAGAAAATCAGTGTAGCGGTGAGGGTTTTTATTATTATGCAACAACATAAATTTTGAGTACAATAAAATTTCGCTAAACTGGAAATTCTATCTAAGGAAAATACTGGCAAAAATATCTGAGGGATTTTTACCCTCGCTCCAAGCATTCCTAGCTCAATCTAACCTCTGAAAAACTAGTCATCCAAAGGATTTGTGTAGGTATTGTGTAACATTTGCACATACCCTCTCATGCTCATCCTAAAAATACTACTAATCAAGTCATCCTTCCTGTTGTTGACTAGGAAAATGTCTCTCTGACACTCAGGAAAACCTTCCCTGCCTCTAGAAATGAAACAACCTTCCCTTTAGCCAAATTGATTTGTCTATTTTGTAGCTTTCTGTAGCCTCCTGAAGAATAATTTTGACCTCCTCTTCCTGACTCTCTAGAAATGGAAACTCCTCTAGAATACTACCATGCTCCCCCTTTGCCACCTATTACTTGATCACTAGCTCAATCTCGCTACTAAATCACCTTCCATTGCAAAATCAAATTGCCTTGATCATTGAGTAACTACATTGGTGTGTTCTCCATCTACTCATCGACCTCTTCTTATAATCTCCAGTTGGCACTCTGATGGCTAAGATCTATGTCGATCTATGTGAGTTTCTAGAGGATTCTCACCTTTCTCAATTAATTATTATTAATTAACCATTTTTCCTTAGTCAGACTTAGGAAATTTTTAATTATGGTCAGTTAATTTAGTTGAGCCATATCTAGGTGGAATTTCCATAAATGATTTATGGGTTTTGGAAAACTCCTATGTTTAGCGTCTCCACAAGGTCTCGAGACTAGAACACCATATGATGATACAAAAAATATCATATCTAGTGAAAACGCTCCCATTTGTACCACTATGATTATGAGTTCTTATTCTCATGGCGATGCTTCTGCACATGGAGGTCCTTTCTTTAGTGATGGGTACAACCCTATGGGTAGTCAAGCCTATGGGGGTCCCTTGATATTTTGTGGCAATTTACCTAGGGGACATAATTGTTACATCCCATCTACAGGCCGAAGATATCAAAATCTTGGGATGAGTTACAACCTTGGTCCTAATTATTTTTCCTTTTCTTATGGGATGGGAGGACCGTATAATCCATATGGAGGTTACGCGCCTTGTGATACATATGGTCAATTATAGATTCTTTTTGTCACACATATTGATTTAACTAATTTGGATAAATTGACCAATGGTCCCATCTATCATGATCCTCAGTGGCCACCTATGCTTGCCAAGCTACCATATGATATTCCTAGATTTGAAGGGAAACCTCAGGAGACTCCTTCGACACATATCACCAACTTCCATCTATGTTGTTCATTTAATTCCTTGGTGGATGACTCTATGAAGTTGAGAATTTTCCAGCAAAGCCTGATAGGGGATGCCACCAAATGGTACATCAAACTCGATCATGAATCCTATAGCAACTTTTCTTCCTTGGCTAGAACTTTCTTGAATCATTTTCGACTATCTACAAGGAAGGATCTCGGTATTATCTTTTTGTCAAACTTCAAAGAAGATGATGCCATCGATATCTCTGATCATATCCATGAGTGGTGAAGATGCAAGAGCTTAGTATGAACTAGATACCCTGAGAATGTTCTTAGGGACTAGTTCACCCGATCCCTTCAACCCCATATTTCCTAGGATATCGCTATGCTTGGGGAAACCACTAAGGAGTAGGTTATTTTACTTGGCCATCACCTCAATTTTATTTATTCTCAGATGGGAACATTATATAATATTCTTCGTAATGCTCCTCACCCTTCAGCAAACCCAGAATGATCCAAACCTAGGCCACACTCTACCTGAATGATTAGTTCGTTGTCCTCTGATATCATGAGTGGTTTAGCTACTCAGCTAGGCAAAATGATGGTCAGCTCTAAAGCCACAGAAAGTTCCCCTGGCTCTCAAAAATCACCCACTTCTTTTGAGTAGTTCGTTGAGGTTCTTACATTGAAGTCCACGTCACCTAACAATACTCAGCAACTTGGAAAAAAAAGAATAAAAGGAATAAGAATGAACAAACTTGCTCAAGAGAATTAACAAAACCAGCATACTCATGGTGGAGGCTTGAGGGAACCACGCCATAAGATTAAGTTCATTTGTAGGATTTTTCAGGGAGAGAATTTAACTCACAATTTTCCACGTATGGATGAAGTCCACCGTCTTCTAGCTACCCAACAACTTGTTGTACTGACTCATCCTTTTCCCGCCCAGCCATAATAATAAATGGTTTCACAAGATCCTCCACCTTCACAAGGGCTAATGGGGAGCTGCAATTTCACCTTGTTTCTACCAATGCACTGATCATTATGAGTTAGGAAGAGGTTAACATGATTATGAGAGCAAAATCCTATGACCTTCCTGAGTCGAACACTTCTTCTAAGGACTCGACTGTTAGAAATTAATTAACGAAGTAATGAAACACATACAATATTGCAGAAACACAAATAAAAAAAATGCATAAAACAAGAGAGACACAGATATACATGGTTCACCCAAATTGGGCTACGTCCATGGAGAAATAGCTAGTCCCTCCTTTTATATAATATATTTTAATGAAGACATACAATCTACAACAAATTCATTGTAATTTCCTCTTCACTCTCACACAACCTCCTCCTCCTCTCTCTCTCTCTTAGAATATTCATACATAGCTACAATACAATTCCCTCATATAAAACGATGGTTTCCTTCTAGGGAAAAGAACCCTAAATTAACATAACTTCTATTGTTAGATCATTCGCCTATTGAATGACCTAGATTTATTATGAAATTACAATATTTTACAAGGTAGTTTTTCATCTATTTTTATGTTTGGGGGCGCTACGCCCAAACCCATTCTTGGAAGTTGCCATTGCCCCCCCCACCCCCCCTAGATCTCTTGGTGATGATTAAACAGGCGATGTTGTTGGCCTGAAAGGAATAGGGATCCAAAGAGACTGAAACAAAAACCTCCTGACAATCTGGAAGATAATCAGGCTCCACACCCAAAAATATCCAACTTGGAGACTGATTATAACAACTCCACTGCTGCTTCACTTATTGGACAAGGCTTACGCTTTGGACATGGTTATTTCTCATCTTCGTCATCATATTTAAAGACCAATTGAAACTCAGCAGGATCTCAATTTCTCCTTGGTTGCAACTTTTGATAACATATCTGCAGGATTCTAGCTAGTGTGTATCTTTTCCATCTTCAATTGTCCATATTCCAACATTGACCATATGAAATGGTACTTGAGTTGTATATGTTTAGTGTCGAAATGAAATGGTGAGTTCTTTGCAATACAGATAAGACTTTGGATGTCATTATATAACTTTCACATCTCCTTCTTCTTTCCCAATTAGTCCATAAACCTGTGTAACCAAATAATTTCTTTAGTAACCTCTATAGCAGCAACATACTTTTCTTCCGTTGTTGCAAGTGAAACAATGTTTTGCAAATTTTAAAACCAACTGACAATTATTCCACCTACCCTAAACACATACCCTGTGTTGCTCCTCCTATTATATCTATCACCTGCAATATATGCATCAACCTATCCCTGTAGAGCAATGTTTGAACCACCAAATCATAATGCTTGATTTGTGATACCTCTTAAATACCTAAGAATCCATTTCATTGCCATCCAATGCTCTTTTCCTGGATTGATCATATATGTGCTTAGAACTTTCACTGTATGTGCAATAGAGGCCTTGTGCAGACCATGACATACATTAAGCTTTCAGCTAGTAATGCATATGAAACTTTACACATATCATCCATCTCTTCCTAGGTCTTCGGACACATCTCCCTACTTAGCTTGAAATGGCCAGCCAAAGGTGTACTAATTGGTTTTTCATTCTGCATATTAAATATTTCCAAAACATTTTCTATGTACTCACTATGAGACAATGTTAATTTGTGATTTTTCCTATTTGTAGTTATTCTCATAACAAATATTTGTTTTGTAGCACCCAAATCCTTCATTACAAATGAATTTCCCATTTTTATTTCAAGCACATTTATTTCCTGCATGTTAAACCCCGCAACAAGAATGCCATCTATATACGATAGAAATATAGTATAGTTTCCATCCTTTTTATTTTTAAGACAAAAATAATGGTCAGATTGACATCTAGTATAACCTTGTTCATACATAAACCTGTCAAATTTTAGATACCAATTCCTTGGAGCTTGTTTTAATCCATACAAATTCTTCTTCAATTTTTACACTAATTTCTCCTTCCCTTGACCTCATACCCTTGTGTGTTAAATAATGGTATGTTCTATGATTAGAGCAGTTTACTTATCTTTCTTATTATTATCCATAGATTAGCAATCACATGTACATAAGTAAAGTGATGATAGAACATTAAACGATCAATAGAAAACAAGCCAAGACAAGAGACACAAGATGTAGCGGCTAGCCAAGGAAAAACCCTAATATGGGGAAACCCTTTGATCAAATCTTCTTTTATCTTCAATAATTCAGCAGAGAGAAATAGTACAAAAATCTAATTTATATCAATAGTGGCAAACCCTAGATCAGTGACATCAGCAACATCACTGGCATCAATAGCATCAGTCAATATTTGTCAGATCACCTAGATCAGTGGCATCAATGGTATCAGTAGCATCAATCAATATCTGTCAAATCACCTAGATTAATGGCATTAGTTGCGTCAACAACATTAGTCAATATCTGTCAGATCACCTTGATTCATGCGCCAAAAATTTCGGATTTCCAAGGAGAGTTAG
>APFE030509359.1:79580-93800 GCA_000404065.3 Pinus taeda | reverse complement strand
ATTTCTCCAACTAATTAAGTCAAAATAACTTAATTAATTATTTCCAAGTAGCTATTAAGACTAAATTCGATTTTAATTCACAATTTAATTCAAGGAAAAATTAAAATGGAATTTCTGGATTCTATCTTTATCATTTCTTGTTGCTATTTTCAACAATATAAACAACATATATTGCTATGCAATCGGAGCAGTCCAACTACAATAACAACATATGCATGAAAATGTGCTAGCTCTTATTATATAAAGAAGTATAAGTCCCAATCATACAATACATGCATGTAAACCTGCTAGCCCCAACAATGAAGTGTTACAGCCACATCCGCTTGCTCCTCCAAAGAGATGCACTAGCTTCGTGCAGTGGAGAAGCCAAGGTGTGTTACAATGCTATCCAAGCTTTCTTCAAGATAGTCTTATTAGAAGCTTGGCTGACCAAAAGCCCTTACAATTAGTTATGAGGGACTATATATAGAAAAGGATGGGGTGACCCTTGACATTCCCCTTTGTGACAGTTCAACTACCCTCATGACTCTTCACCTACTCTATGACTATTACATCCAACTATTGACACAACTTACACTTGACATGACTCAACATTATAATTCACATGTGTTATCGGGAAAACTAGTGTCCATTTAGAGCTACTAGTCCCACTAAGATGGGTAGCTATCTTAGAAACAAACAAACTAAAGTTACTTGTGTTTTCCTTTATGAGAGATAGATGAGAGGGAAACAGAGAGTACTAACCTCAGTCTTTCGCTTGGCTCCTTGCTTGTTTCCTCCCTCCTTTGACAGAGCTTCACCACGCCTTCCTTGCTTCAAAGAATGCTTGTAGAGTCAAAGCAACATAATACCATCAAAGCATAGAGATCTATAACCATAAAAAATATAGGATGAGATGTATATTAACCATACAAATGCATATATCAATACAAGATTCAGAAATATACAAGAATATGGAGGAAAACTCAAATAGCTTTATTGATAGAAGTAGTAGAAGAGAGGATTACAACCAAGCTTTCTGATCCAGTGCCATCCTCCTAGCATGAAAGCCCTCTTCACCTCATGAAAAGCTACATCACCCAACAATACAATGTTGCACAGAGAAACCAATGGCACTTCCTTACAAAATACAAAATTTCAACCTTTGGATCTCTAGGATGAGGGATCCATATATAGATATTTGCAAGTGGGTGAGTCAACTTATGGGATTTTGATTAGTGTCATTTCACTGATAGTTCTTGGTTCCACTTGGATATTTAATGATCTCTTACTCACACCTGGGCGAATTCAGAGAGGCAAGTGTCAAATGAGCAGTTTCTAGAAGATTCTCTGGGTTTCCACCTAGCAAACTGCCTCTGCCATTTGTCTGCTCTCGCTCATCGCACCCTACAGAAGGGATTTTCAGTATGCATCGCACCCTCTATGTGTAACGGGTGAGATGCATTGCACCCTCAGCATGGAGCAGTCTGTATGGTCCAGTTTTGACCAGTTCTAAGCAGTTTTTTAGGGAGAACTTCTAGGGAATGATGTAATCAGCTGACCTTATTCCCTTAGGGTATGAAACAACAATTTTAGGGGTTTAGAAGCCCTTGGTTTATGGACATATGTGATTGGGGTTACAATGCCCAAATATGTGTATAACAGTTGCCCCCTAAAGCATGAGGTCGTAAATCTTCTGATGTCGAGTGAAATGATTTATCATGATGATCCGATGTTTTTTGAATTGGAAGGTGACCTGTAATAAGATACAATACAATACATTATCTTCATAATATTTTCATGATCTAGCTGAGGCGGGCATTCCTATGCTCAGCTTTATAAATTCATTTTCATGTACATAGGACAGACAACCGTCTGTGTGGCAGATTGATGATTCTGGTAGAGCCATCATCCCTTAGCTTGGATGATTATCTGTGCAGCTATGATGTACATTTGATGTATTTATTTTTCCTGAATATATCACAGCTCGGATGGATGAAACTAGATCCGGGGTCTTCAAACTCATTCAATCTTCGCTTAATGTATAAGTCGATCCATGTGAAAATATGTTCTGATGTCGAACATGGAAAGACATCACCTGATTAGCAGCCAATGATGTAAGCTATTAACAGGTGCGAGAAGAATCACTGATAATGATAATGACCCTAAAGGTACTGCAGTACAATTCACGTGGTACAAATACATGAGTCGATGTCGAACACCAAGAAAAATCTTCCGGTCAAAGGCCATTGATGTAAACATGTCACCGGAAGTGAGAAACATGCCATTGAGGCATGCAAGCTTCAAAGTACTGAAAGGGTTGTTCCTAAGTCAACTTCTTGGATAATAAGCTGATGTCGACAAGAAGTGACCCATCGTAGGAGGGCCTTAATGAATCCCACATCTATGACACGAAACGGAGAAAATGATTTTGTGTAGGTGAAAACGATCTGATGATACAAGGTTCAGGGTGGTGGTCATGAAAGAATGAAGCGTGAAGGTATTGCAGCGGATGAGATGTTAGCTGGGTTGGTGAATTCTCTAAGCGACTTCTCTTGAACATATTGGTGACACTGAAATGGATTGGTAGCGTAAACCCCAACAATGGATGGTACGGAAGACCAATGGTGATGTGACCGGTGAATGGAATAACCCAATCCGACTCAATCATGGTGATGGAGTGAAAGTGTCATGTTCAAGAGTGACCTACTACCAATGAAGTTCTTCAAGTTTTCTTCCCAAAATTTCCCCAGTAATTGTTGACCAGTACCTCTTTATTTTTTTCAAGCTTGAGGAGGATAACATATGCTTGTTCTATAATTTTCCCTTCGGGAAAACCTGTTGCTATGGTTTAGCGAGCCTAGCGACAGTGAAACTCGCTCTTATCTATAATTAACAAGCTTGTCACTATCGTTTTAACGAGTTTAACGACAAAGATAACTTGGTCCTTTTCAATTTTAGAGAGTCTGAAAAGAGACGGAAAGGAAACTCCAGTAATCCTTTTTCGTAGTATAATCCCTTAAGTCCGAAAAAGTATAAAATAATACGAAAGGGATGACTTTTCTGATCACTTTAATGAGCCGCAAAAGACAAGCGCTTGATCTTTTCATGTAATGATCCCTTTGGTCCAAAAAGATTAAAATACAAGAGGGATGGAACTTCCAATCACTTTAACGAGCTGGAGAGGCCAATTGCTTGAAAATATTTTTATATTTTACGAGTCTAAAAAGAGCTTAAAAGAGACTCGTCTTTGAGGAACGAGTGATATTTTCGGGTAGCAGCTGGTTCCAGGTGAGGTTTGGAACTTTTCAATCATGACAGTGTAAAGAAGATGGCTAACAGAATCACTCATCATAGCTGTTCCTAAAAAGGGTAAACAATCAAGTGGAGGTGGATGATCGGCTAAAATGTGGAGGTGATGGTAAGAACACGACCAAGGCTCAAAAGCTGATAGTAATGCGATCACAAAGGTTATTTACCGGAAGTGGGTTCATTTTTTAATGAGCTTAAACTCTGAGGGAACATATGCTCATTACTAGGTTTATTTTTTAAGAAGCTTGAACTTTGCGGAAACATTGCTCGTGCCAGTCGTATAATAAGGATGTCTCTCATTAGTAGGTTCATTTTTTAGGGAGCTTTCCCCATTCGCAACTTTGCTCTGGAGCCTTTTTTATGCAAGCTAGGAATGACCTACCTACGAGGTTAAAGGGTTGAGAGCCTACAAACTATGAAAATAAAAGGTCACTTTTCACTTGTATGCAAAAGGTTTGCATGCCCCCAGGTATAAAATGAAGTAGAGTTTCCAGGTTACCATACGGAAGTTCTCGCATTAGCAAGATTGTTCCATCCACATTTGCAAACAAAACACTTCCTTGGCTCTGTCCATCGAAATAGACAAAGGTGAATGGTGTTAGTTCTAATCACATAATCTTTTGACGAGGGAATCTTATTCCAGTCTAATCCGATTTTCCTAAATGGACGGGTGTGTCAGACTAGTCATATATCCTACGCGGAAACCTACGTTATATCTGGGGTTTTCCTGCCGAAGCAGACCAGGGCGCATGCCGCTTGGGTTAAGTCACATCCACCGAATCACTTGCGCTCATTAGGTGGACAGACTGGAGATTGATGAGACATTCCTTGTGCAAAAACACCAGTTAGGGATGGCACTTGACTAGTAGCTATGTTTGAACCAGGGAATGAAAGCTGGTCTACGAGCTGGACCACTCTGCCTTCATGCAGGAAACACGTCACTCGAAAAAGTGAGGAAACAATAGCTCCCATGCTATAAATGTAGTCATGCCTAAGGAGTAGATTGTAATCTAATGGCCCTTGGACTACCATCACATTCAGATAAATGGTTTTCCTTCTCAAAGTTATAGGAAAATTTGGAAGGATCCCTAATGGTCGACTGGTTCCTTTGTTTAAGCCTGACAGATTTCGCATCTCAGGCAGAAGCGATGGTGAACCAAGCGCTTTCCAAGCAGTGGAGGAAACTATACTCATGGAAGCCCCTTCATATATGATAGTACCAACCATGATCATTCTGTAAGCTTGTACTATGATTCAGAATGGTACATTAGATGGTAGGTGGTGTTTCCCTAGTAGATTCCAATCAAAGGAAACGACTAGATTGCTTGGAGGAGGGACCGAATAGACGACCAGATGAATCTCTGACGAAATTCCTTCCTGCGGTAAAGGAATGTGTAGATTGCCCCCGGGTTCATTGGATTCTGTGTTAACAAAAAGAATTTGAATGGTGTCGTTTTCATTCTCTTTGGTGACTGTATCATTTGATGGTAGATCTTCTGAAGACAAGACTGGGCCGACTGTCGTCTCAACCTGTTGACTTTGGTCCTGTGTGGACTCAGAGGGTTTATCTTCAATTATAGATACTTTGACTGACAACCAAGGTGTGTCAATCAGATTTTCAACTAGCGATGGACTCGACAAGAGTTTCTTGTATCCAGGAGGAAGCCGTAGCGGTGAAGCAGGACGGTTATCACTAGTTGACGGTGTACTTTCAACATGATCGTCAGAGGTTGAGGACACCAGATTGTGCAATCGGGGGGACCAGTCCCTTAAGATCCATGGGATGTAAGGAGAGTCTCGATGATAGTGGTCTCCTTTGCAAATGACACATGGAGATTTAGGTTTGGATGGAGTAGTGTGTGGATTTTCGCCAGACGATGCATGGTTGCCCCTTTTTCCATTGGCTTCTTCTTCTTCTTCTCCTTCCCTTTCTTCTTCTTCTCAGTTACTTGGTTTTTAGTTTTACTAGCTTCACCAAGTGAAGAGGAAGAAGGAGAGGGAGAAACAAACGAAGTAGAAGGTTGGGGGGTAACTCTAGTATCATCTAGTTGCTGAGTTGATTGCTCAAGAATCACGATGTTTTGAACGACAGAGGTCAAGAAAATCCATACTGGTAGGTCAATTGTAAGTCTTGGAAGGGACAATGTAGCCATATGAGGTGCACCAACATCTCCCCAATAGGAGAAGGGACTAAGATTCCCCCCAAGGGGAAATCCTTCATTTGTGGACTCCATTTTCTCAACCTAAGACCAACGAGGGAACAATGATGTTATTCTGATTAAAATAAATTTTATGATGCTTTGACACAACTTTCTTTTTCAATTTTTAAGAGTCGAGAAAAAGCTAAAGATGACTCTAGTCACCTTCAATTTTTAATGAGCTTGAAGTGACAAGTGCTCAGATGGACCTTTTCTTTTAAGGAGTCTGAAAAGGAACGTAAGTGACTACTCTGAAAATCTAGATAGAGGGATTACCAAACCAATTGCAAAACTGCAGAATACTTTTTAAGGTACAACAGTCAATCTTCCTGAATGTTGTGTTCAGTGCATTGCGATCGATAGGGTAGCAGACACGGCTTCTTAAGGATAAAGGATATAGCCTATTGTGGTCTCCCAATATATACTCGACGGTACATGGGAGCACAAGTCCATACTGGCACTTTTCGTATCAAAGAGGAGGAATCACCCAACCTACGATGAAAATGACAGTTACCAGGCTTTACAACGCTGGAATACGTCTCTAGCCTAGACTTCTAGATGTTGTGTGTTAGGTTCCAAAGCGTTTTTATGTTCATTGAGGTTTATTTTACAGTTGATCTTTCTTAAGAAGTTTTCCTTTAAGGTTCACCTCATGATGTAGATATACAATTCCTAAATATGCAATCTAAGATGATAAACAGTCGTTTACTTTCTTTTTGCAATGAAAATCCTAGCTACTAAGGCAAGAGAAGTAAAATTCTTTCAACATAGAGCAGAGAGCACACACTAAGATGCACTGTCCTAAATCAATTTCCACATGCAGTCTAAATGCAAATGCACATGCATGTATTTTTTTTTCAGTTTCCTTAATGGGAGAATGACAAAAAGAAAACTAAGTACAAATCTGAACTATCTTTTCTCAAAGCGACACTTCAGCAATTTCTTTTCAAAATCGAAAGGAAGATAAAGATGACGCTTTTAATTTCGATTTGAAAACTGCTTTCGACACTTCAAAGAATTGATGATTCAAATCGAATACAATGGAAAAAATGTAATCGACTATCTAAAAGAAGAAGACTTTATGACACTCTTTTCTTTGACTGAAAACGACACTTGTGACACTTTCAAATCAAAAGACGACAGTTCGATTAAGCTACTGTTTGAAAAGGAGAACTGTAAATGATGAAAAATACATAAAAACATTCACAATTCTTTATCAATGGATGCTGAATAATGCAAAGGAAGAGAGTTTCAACAGTGATATACTGATCATAGACAACAAAACTACTGAATAAAGCTAAAGACAATGAAGAAAAAACCAAAATCTAGAGGCAGAAACAGTCTTAGTCAATCATCACACCTGTAACACAGGGAAATAGGGATGCATCTCACCTCCAACACATGGGAGGTATGATGCATCTAGGTTGCCAATGAGAGATAGTGCGATGGTCTGAGGAAAAGAATGATCTTGGTTTTCACTCACAGTTTGCAGCTAAGTTCAAGGATTTAGGCTGAGCTAATGATAGACAGTAATCACAATGTAAAGGGGCTGACCTAATGAGGTTACTTGAGCTACCACTAGGGCACTTAGGATGTTTGCAAGTCAGATGTTCATTTTATAAACTAACCCAGAGATTGACTGAAGCAGTGTTGATCTACTTTGAAGTTGCATAGCAAAAGCAGTTTGAAGGCTAGCTGGCTTAAACTCGGGCTCCGTCTATAGTTTATAAAGAAAACAAATAGAAACAAGCAAACAAATTAGTCGTTCCCTAGTGGAGTTTCCATTTTTTTATTGAGAAAACTAGTGTCCATTCAGAGCTGCTAGTCTCACTAAGACGGGTAGCTATCTTAGAAACAAACAAACTAAAGTTACTTGTGTTTTCCTTTATGAGAGATAGATGAGAGAGAAACAAAGAGTACCAACCTCAGTCTTTCGCTTGGCTCCTTGCTTGTTTCCTCCCTCCTTTGACAAGGGTTTGCCACTCCTTCCTTACTTGTCCTGCTTCAAAGAACACCTATAGAGTCAAAGCAGCATAATACCATCAAAGCATAAAGATCTATAACCATAAAAAATATAGGATCAGATGTATATTAACCATACAAATGCATATATCAATACAAGATTCAGAAATATACAAGAAATATGGAGGAAAACTCAAATATCTTTATAATAGAAGTAGTAGAAGAGAGGATTACAACCAAGCTGTCTGATCCAGCGCCATCCTCCCAGCATGAAAGCCCTCTTCACCTCATGAAAAGCTAGATCACCCAACAATACAATGTTGCATAGAGAAACCAACAACACTTCCTTACAAAATGCAAAATTCCAGCCTTTAGATCTCTAGGATGAGTGATCCATATATAGATATTTGTAGGTGGGTGAGTCAGCTTCTGGGATTTTGATTTGTGTCATTTCACTGATAGTTCTTGGTTCCACTTGGAGATTTCATGATCTCTTACTCATCCCTGGGCGAATTCAGAGAGGCAAGTGTCAAATGAGCAGTTTCTAGAAGATTCTCTAGGTTTCCACCTAGCAAACTTCCTCTGCCATTTGTCTGCTCTCACTCATCACACCCTACAGAAGGGCTTTTCAGTATGCATCGCACCCTCTATGTGTAACAGGTGAGATGCATCGGACCCTCAGCATGGAGCAGTCTGTATGGTCCAGTTTTGACCAGTTGCCGTTTTTCAGGGAGAACTTCTCAGAAATGATCTAATCAGCTGACCTTGTTCCTTTAGGGTATGAAACAACACTTTTAGGGGTTTAGAATCCCTTGGTTTATGGACATATGTGATTGGGGTTATAGTGCCCAAATATGTCTATAACAACATGTACTCATGTGAGACAAAATGGGTTGAGGAAGCCATGAAAGACATCATTAACACTCAGTCCATTGTGATGAGACCAACTCTTTGACATGCTTGTGATGGTGAAGATGACGAGCTGATGCCAAGCTTGGTCATCCGTGATGGTGTATGCACCCCATGGTGACATATTGTTGAAGTGAACTCTTGCCTCTGTTGTATTTGGTGCATTGGTTCAGTTCCTTCATCCAACTCGTCTGCTAACATGCGCATGGTCTTCTTGGGTGCAGCTGAACTGGTAACACACTGATGCATAGTGTCCATGCTGATCTTCAAGTGTGTGCTGGTGGTCATGCACATCAACTTGCCAAAGTACATGTTCAACTCCAGTTGCACTTGCCTCTTCTCTTTGCCTTGGTGAGTGTGTTGAATGGGTTGGATTGCATGCATGTCCACAATGACATGCATGTTGTTGAATCCCTTGCATGCGATCAACAACACTGCTCACCATGTCAACTTTGTGTCAGCTACTGGGATGGATCTTTAACTTGAACGGGCGCAGTTTCATCTGTGAGTGCACATTGCGCCCATTGTTGTTCATGTTCTTGTTGCAACTTATTTGTCTGTGTATGCAACTTCATGTTCTTCTTGAGTTGTTGTTTCAGCACATGCAACTCCTTCTTTATTCCATTCCCTATCTTCACGCGATCTTCATGTCGCGCCATCACCTCATAGCCTGAGTCTCCAAAGTTGCTTTCATTATCAGTGGATCTGCTTGAGCTTGCAACTTTTTTTCGCCTTTGTGTTTTCAACAACCTTCCTCTTGTATTCATTGCATTCAGTATGCTATCATCAATTGTTGTTCAAGATGATGCTTGTTGTGATGTTGCTTCTGTTGTATCTTAATGTCTTTGTCTATGAACAACTTGATATCTTCGTGAGTAGGAAAGCTCATAGACACTTGATCGACTGCATCCCCAAGTGTGGTCTGAATGATGTCTTTGTCTTTGCTCTCCTAAAAACCATTGTACCTGTACTACCTAGAGGCATATGAACACCTGCGATACCTGGAGACATGGAAACACTCATGGAAAGAAATCTATTAATTGAAAATCAAAATGAACTTGAGAATTGACTTTGAACATACCTGTGTGACTAGTCATGAAGGTTGCACAATTTCGGCCGGGAGGTTGGGAGAATGACTGCCAAGACTATGCAAGGCGTAGTCTAGGCTACTGGGAGACTGATTGACTACTGGAACTGCACAATGCACAGTCCAGCCTGACTGCTAACTATTGGAATTGCACAATGTGCAATTTTAGCTGGCAATGACTGCAGGCTCAGTGACTGCATTGTGCAATTTTCTAGGCCAACAGTAACTGTCCCTCAGGATTGGGCAAAGTAGGCCTAGGGAATAGCTGCTAGGAAGAAATGCGCATTTCCTGAGAGGAAGAGAGAGCCTTCCCTCTTAGGATTGCGCAATTGTGTCTTAGTGAGGCTACAGAGTCCGGGCCAAGGATGCCTAGACTTGCCAAAGGGAAACTGAAAGTGAATGTGAGTGTGAATGCATGATGATACTGAGTGTAAGCATAAGTGAATGATCATGCATGAAAATGAAAAATGACCAATTTAGAAAATGGAACAACATGCATGTGGGTGAGGCGAGTCACCGAATCGACGACTGTTCATGAAAAACAGTTTCATGCATGCGAAAGTAGTGTGATAGAAAAGAAAACTAAAACAATGCTAGGACAAGCTAATATACATGTAAACAATAGTAAGCGCTCACCGAAATCAAGGAAAAAATACTCACACAAGTGAAAACACAAAAAGTGACAAAGATGCAACATAAGGCATGGGAAGCGAGCTTACCCCAAAACAACTTAGCTGAATGTACCGACAGCTCCTAGATGTGATGTGGGATGTCAGAGCTACAAGGTTGATGTGAGGAATGAGCTATGTAGCATCCGGTTGATGAGTTTTAATAACATTGAGTTTGTGATGCACATGCCACAAATCTAGGGAAAGCGACACTTGGTGGGAGGTTTCTAAAATGATCATTTCATGTAACCTCCAACTGCTAGAGAAAGATCCCTGAAACAAGGGATGCCCTTGCATGATACCTTGGGAGAAGTAGCCCATGCATACAAGTCAGTTTTGCTCGGTCCTGAAGGGAACCGGTCAACTTAGCTGCACATACAAGAGACTGCTTGACTGCTGGGAGAAAATGTGCATTTCTGGCTGGGAGTTGGGTTGACTAGCCAAGCGATTTGAGCACTTTTTGGGTAGAGTAGCTGGCTACTGCCCATATTTGTGCAAATTCTAGGCTAAGCATCCCTGGTAGGGAAAATTGTACAATTCCTGCTGGGATTTTTGACTGGAAGAATTCCGCAATATTGGAGCCCAGCAGGCTACCAGATCGGATTGCACAATTTCTAGAGGGAAGTTTGGTTTCCCTCTAGAAATGCGCAATTTTCTTGGGGAAGCTACTCAACCTGCAGCTGGACCAAGTCCAGGTGAACATCCTGTGAGGGGAATCCATTACGCTGTGATCGACAGACTGCCTTTGTGCAAGCAAAACACTGAAGCTTGTGAACCTGATGAAGCAAGACAAGCTACTGTGAAGGTTGGAAGGGAGGCTCCAAAACAAGTCTAAGGAAAAATTTTGGAGGGTGGTTGTAGCCACTACAACACTTGGTGACACACTGGTAGAAATCCAGCTCTTTGAATGGACCTTGTTTGTGAAAAGCAAGTCTAACACCTCCAGAAGTATTGCTCAGTTCTCAAATCCTCTTGGTTTCACACTAGCTTGATTGTAAGATGTAGAATTTGCCAAACGCTTGGTCAATTGACACACATTCCAAGCCAAGTCAACATAGTTGTTTTGATTGGAGCTGAGGGGTATATTGATACATAAGCAATATAGTTGTTAGAGTCTTGGTTTCATCTCTGGTGTTTCTCCACTGTGAACAGGCCTGGAGAATACCCTGATGGAATCACATAGGAACACAAGCATGGCTTCGATGCCAGCGAGCCTAGTCAGTACCCCGGCGAAGTTACTTGCATCACCTCTCTACACAAGAAGCCTTTCTCTTCTTTTTCCTTATTCATTTTCATTTTTTTATTTTTTTATTTTTTTTTAATTTTAATTTTTTTCATTTTCATCTTTGTAACTGTGCATAACACTTATTCATTTCAGAGGTAGAAGAGGGATCCACACTTATTGAGAGAAGAAGAGGTTTTTCTTGTAGAGAAGTAGTTTATTATACCTCTAACATTCCTATTAAGGTTTTCTCCCTCACCTTACTCTACTTGACTGAGCTGATAAGGGTTAACCCAAAAACAACTGACTAGAGTAGGTGACACTAGTTAGCGCGCAAGAATTGTGTTTTCACCAAGGTTCTCTTTGAACAGTGTGTACTTTCCATTGACGTATCATGGATTGAAAGTAATAAGTTCTTCATACAGAGGGAGGATGACATATAACCAAGTAGTGATAGAAGAAGACGACCTCTTGTACTTTACCCAACTTGCTTCAAGAGTCATACACAGTTTCATGTGAAACTATCCTACAAAACAAAACAAGTAAACTAACAAACAACAAAGAAAAGTAAGAGCAGAAGCAAAAGTGAAAGAAAAGCAATTAAGCAAATAAGAAAGAAGACAGACAAACAAACAAAGCGAGTAAGAAAACAAGCATGCAAGCAAACAACTCAAAAGCAGACACTACTCCTACTTCTACTCCTAAGCTAATAGTGCATGGGTCATCTCACGTGAAGTGATACTTCCAATGCAGCCATTGGTGCATTGGTTGATCCATGTTGGTGAAGGCAAGGATCGCGAACAAGACAATTGTGTGAAACAACAAGCAAGAAAGATGTAACAGTCAAGAAAAACACACTCTGAGCTTACAAGTGATCTGGAATTTATCCAAGATAAAGAATTGAAGGTATTACAGACTCATGTGCATGGATGTGCCTATGTTACTTTATGCAATGGATTGATAAGAATGCTAGAATACATAGACACTGAGGCAATTAGAGAAAAAACCATAACAGTCAAACATGTAACATAACAGGTTTAATAAGGAGTTCAACCAATGCTCCTGGGCTGTGTCTCATGGTCCAGCCTTCAGTGGTGGCCTCTCTATTATGTTTTTCAAGCAGAGTTTTTACAACAGTGAGCTCAATTCAAGTCTCACTAATAGATACAAGTCAGTGGGAATGGAGTACACAAACTCTCCTTATTGAAACTCGACCTCTGATGGTCATAGTAGCATGACAGGCATATACTAAGGAGTTTGCTTGAACCTCTCAAGCCTTCTATGGAGTACACAGACTCTCTAACTCTCTCTGGCTCTATCTGGCTCGATGCTGCGTTCAAGTTAGCTTGGCTCTACTCTCTGTTTTCTGCTTTTAGCTTTTTGTGTCTAGATGACTCTTTGTGTTTCCTCTCTGCGTTGCCTCTCCGTGTTTCCTATCTGCGTTTTCAGGTCATGGCTTTAAAGCCAATTTGTTCTTCAACTGTTCATTTCCGCTTCCTGGCGTTCTGGTTCTTCTACCTCTATATGTTTGAGTTCCCCTGTTCTGCATCATCATCACTGTGTAACGCTTCATAGGGAGGTGGCCATCTGTTTCATAACAAACTAAGTGTTAGTTCTCTTTAAAGTGTTCGAATGGTCGTTATTTCTGTTTAACTCCAAGATTTCCCGTGAACACGATTCTTCTGCCAACTCAGCGTTTAGGTCAGACTTCAAACTTTATGTAACTCAGCCTATTTACCCCATTGAATCCGGTCATCCGTCGAATTGTATGTCGGCTGTCAATCTGGAGCCTCCAGATCCTACGGTCTCCATCCATATCGAGCGGGTAAGTTGCATGATATTTACTCATCTGATGTGAGTGCTTTTCTCTCTCTTCCACTGGATGCATGGCACCCATTGTGTGACATCGGGTGGGACTCGGTTGAAACCACTTATCCCTCGAAGCCCTTCTGATATCCTACCGATTTTCGTGTGGGACCCACTTCTGACGGAATCGGCAAATTCTGTATGGTTTTGACTTTTCGTTTTTCGGTCACTTGGGGTTTTTTCTTCACTAAGGGGGACGCCCTGTAAAGTGCTAATCATGTATCAGAAACCACCACCATTTCTTATTTTGGCCTTCGGTTTTGCCAATTTGCACCAGTGCGCATTACCATGGGCCAACGGTCTGCGCGCTTAACCGATGGTCCTTGTTGCTCCGCACTGACCACAACTGCAACTGTTACGAGGATTCTTTCTAATAGCTTGATTCTTCTAAGACTTGAATTTTTCGGCATAATTTAAAACAGTCATGAAAACTTATAGAGTTTTTTGGATCCGATTTGGATCACGGCCTTCCCACTGAAAAAAGCTTTTGGATCACGAAAAGTTGGTTTTCTTTTAAGCATCCATTAATTGAGGGCATATATTCCTCGCTTTCTCAATTTCTATCCATTTCAGACTGCTTGGCTTTGAACCTTTGAGTCCAATCCTGAGGTACTCAACATTCCCTCTGTGTGTAGTTCTTACCTTCCTGTCCATAATTGTATCTTCCTGTAACTCATTAAGATATTCAGGCAACAGATCATCAATAGAAGGCAATTGACTCTGCTCTTTAGGATCTTCAATTAATGAAGGTTCAAATAGTCTCAAACTGTCTGCATTAACAACTAAGTAGATGTTCATGTAAGCTGGAAGATCAAGGCAGAAAGCATTCTTGCCAAGTTTCTCAAGTATCTTGAAAGGTCCATACCTTATTGGCTTCATTTTCTTACCTTCACCTTGCATTATGTCTTTGCTAATATACAGCTAGACTTGCTCACCAACTTGGAAACTATGCTCCATCTGATGCTTGTCATGCCTTGCCTTGTACTTGGCTTGGCTCTTTTCCAGCTGTTCCTGTAC